>OX393569.1:15401634-15419134 GCA_947652115.1 Blastomussa wellsi
CATGTTAGCACTAATCGGCATTTTAACAACTGGGCCCAGGACAACGAGAGGAGTGTCATTTCAAATAAAACTGTAGGAGTCTGTCAGGAAGGTAAAAGGAACAAAGTCAAAATTAATTTCCGAAGCAAATCCCTAACCCAATGCGAGGGGACTGGGAAAGATGAATGAATGACTTCTCCCCAGTTTTCTCACGGACAAAGTTCAAAAATTTCAAATTTCGCGGATTCGTAAAGTGGATATATGGACGTCTGTGTCAACAATACAGGGGCAGATTTCTTCGGTGTTTATCTTCTTTTTTGTTTAAATCCTCGCCACAAGGGTCGTACATATATCGGCTTTACCGTTGATCCAAATCGCCGTATCAAACAACACAATGGCGGGGTACAGAAAGGAGGAGCTAACAAGACCAGTGGAAGAGGACCATGGTTGGTATTTGAAATTCAAATTGTCCGGTGATTCATTATTTAAATTATGTGAAAATTATATCGTAATCATTCCTAATCATTCATGAATTGCCATGAATATCATTGACCTCACACCTACTCAAGTCTGTGGATCAATTTCTCACGCCACGAGATCAACCTGAAAATTACTCAATTTCTGACAATATGTAAACTTGCATTTGAAGGACTGTAAGAAAAGAAATGTTTGTCTAAATGATTTAGATCAGGAATTTTTACATGGCCGCCATTTTTAATAGTAGAGAAGTGGAAGATTTTGATACTTTTGACCAATTATGTTGCCCCGAGGGTGGGGAATTTGACTTATCTTTTCAGAAAATGTCAAAATCCCCACCCCATGCCCGATCCCCCCTCCCTTGGGCTTAACATTGATAGGTGCATAAACGCTTCTCTATAGCCGTAACCCTTGAATTAAGTTCTTGAACAAGACACCTTACTCTCACAGCTCCCCTTATCACCCAGGAGTACGAAAATTAAACTTGGAGAATTGTGCACTGTACTGTTGGGAGCCACATGCAAAACACTAACAGTACCTTCAGGCAGAGTAAAACTGATTCTTCCAGTTGTTTTGTCCCAAAACCCTGTATAAAAATCACTTTGTGATGTCAACAGGGAGATGATACTTATCATTCATGGCTTTCCAAGTGAGATAATTGCCCTACAGGTCAGTGAAATAATTTGCATATTCTAAATAGTTAATTATATTGCCCTCATGAAATTTGTCATAATAGTCTGTTCCAGGTTTTCAGTTAGCACTTTTGGCACAAAAGCTTTGTCTATCTTCCTTATATTTATCTCAGAACACTCTAAATATATTCCGAGTCACGCTGGGGTGCAATAATTTGCCTTCTATTTTTAGACTTGACGTGCTTCGCTATGTAAGACTTTTCTTGTAAATTGCAATAAAAAATTTGTTGTTTGTTATCATGATGATACAGTTTGAATGGGCATGGCAAAATCCAGGAAAATCCAGACGTCTGAGGCATGTTGTCAACAAAAGGTCCAAAGAAAAAGGCATTGACTTTTGCTTTAGAGTTCTCTCTGCAATGCTTAATGTTGGCCCATGGAGCCGACTTCCTCTCACGATAAGATGGCTGAAACAAGAATACAGAAGGGAGTTCGACATAGACCAGCAACCCCCTATTCACATGCCGATAGTTTATGGACCTCTGAATAAGCGAAAAACCAAGAAGGGCAACAATGGAGATAGTGAGAAAGTAGAAGAAGATATCAGAAATTCTTATGATAGATGTGTGGAGTGCTCTAAAAAGATCAAGGTGTGGTATTTAGTAAATAAACCCCTTCAGGTGGCTGTTATATTGGAGAATGATGCTCCAGACTGAAAGATTGTCCGAACAATGAGCAGTTGCAAAATCATGTGGAATATCGCCCTATTCTTAACCAACAAGGCTGAGTTGGCTAAACTCAGACGATATTCCGCAGTGTTACAATTTATTGAATAATAATGTCTGATACGTGTTGTCCGATTTGTACCACGTTACGTTTCATCCAATGAGTTTGTGCCAAAATTAATCAGTGGGTTATAAGCATTTATTAAAAACTAGCTATGGTATATTGCATTTCCTGAGTTCTGATTGGCTTAGAGGAAATGGTATAAAATACTGTAGGTGTACGCTTGAAAAGAATGCATTTTTTGCAATGTTTGTACAATATGTTGTGGGTGTTTTTAATAAAACAATTATTCCACTCGCTGGTTGGGAATTGAAATTGACTGTTTTCCTTTGCTGTCAGAGTGGTGGGTCTTTTTGCTGTCAGTAACAGTCTAAACAATTGCAAACAAGGAAAAAGACAGTGAAAAAAACGTGCTTCCCACCCTCTGAGTCTGTTCTCTGCCTCCTGTACCCCTCCTATCTTTTGTTGCCCAGATGTCTACCTTTTTCTCCCTTAATTAATTGTGCTCAAAGATATGCCAGTAATCCTAAATGACAAGGATCTTCACAGTTTTTGCAGGAGACTTAAGATTCTTGAAGATCCTGGAAGATACGCAAGGGTCTTTGAAAAATATTAAGGATCTTGGCAAGACCTGCCAAGAATTTCGAGGATCTACAAAATAATAGATCCTAATGAACTCTTTTGCAACTTGACAATATTCACCATGTAAATACTGTTTTCATTTTGTTTCAGAATGTAGATGATTGCCTTTCCTGTATCACAGACAGCTGCCCAATGAAAGCTCATTTGATTTGCCTAGCTAAGAGATTTCTCCAGGATAATGGGGAAGACTTGTTTCTGATACCCATTGAAGGTGACTGCCCAACCTGTTCACATACATTTTTATGGCGAGATTTGGTTAAGCATCGTAATCGTACTGTAAAACAGACCTCAGACTCCAATACTGATGATCCCCACTGGGCAGAAGCACTTCAACATTAAGAGAAAGTTCAATATTCAATTTATAGGATTTCGTAGCATTTCTTAGCATTTCTAATCATTATGATACCCAGATCAGAGTGACAGTTAATCGAGTATGAAATACATACTGAAATGCCTAGAAATTTGAGTGAAAAACTTGGAGGAAAACTTGTCTCAACTGCCCTTGGCTACTCTATGGTAAGAATCTCCTGTTTGGAAGATGCTTTCTCGGGAATTCTTGGACTGAAGGCAAGCCTAGTAGAAGGCAAACAACTGCAGGAGGAAAAGAGCAAGAACCTGGGTTTGAGGTTTAAAGACAAGAAAACAAGAAAAAGGAAAAAGCCTAAAGACGTAGATCATTTTATCTCCAAACTTTCAATTGCCTTTTGTGCATGCCCGAGCAAAAATGTCATAAAACATAATTCTAGCTGGAGGAAAGACAGGCAATGTAATTCAGGCTATTTCATTACTGTTTATAAATGCACAACACTTTTATCAGCTGTACATAAAAGTCATAATTTTTATTTGTACTTATAGTTGCTGTTGCAATTCATGTTATTGTTGAGTTGTTAAGCTTATGCTGGGACGCAAAAGAATGCAAGTTACACATCCAGAACAAAGCGACTTTATCCAGTCAAGCTTGGATTTTCCTTGTTTTGGATGTCCCAGTGCAGGAATAATAATAAGCTTGCCGTACAGCATGGTGTATTTTGTACCATGTGACCAGATCCTGCAAAGGGCCTATTCAGGAGAAACAGCTTTCATTGCAGACGTACCAGCTCTGGTAAATATTTCATGAACCGTTCGTAATTAAACATGCAAAATCTTCCACTGGGATATTCGTACCAACCAGAGAACAAATATACCAAATATGCGCATTAAGAACCCTTTTTGAAGAGATCCATTTGATCTGTGTACTGTCTTTCGAGAAAATACTTTTGTGGTAATAATAATAATAATAATAATAATAATAACTTTATTCAAGTGTCAATGTATTTAGCACTACTGTGCTAATTGGGGACACTGTAAACAAGGAAACAAATATTGTAAATGAAACAGAAAGTTGTTAAAAATCCCAACTGGCAGGAGGCAGACCAGTTGGCTATTTACAAAGCGTGGAGGAGTTGAATTCGGGGCCACCGAAGACAACTCCATTTTAGTGGCAGGGAAGAGGACTCGAACCCGGGACCACCGGATATACAAGTCCAGCGCCCTCACCACTAGGCCACGCTTGCCTCCAAAAATGACGCTTTGTGTTGAAAATCAGCCATGTGGAAAAACAAAGTATTATGTTGCATAATTTGCAAGAAAAACACAAAGTATCGTGTTGCAAATGAGCAAAAGTATTGTGTTGCCATTGTTAAGAAAAGGCTAAGAATCACGTTTGGTGCTTCAACGTGTATTTATCATTTGTCAGTCCCATTGCATTCTGCACTATCCCGAGTCTAAACATTGTGTTGGGGTAGATGCGATAGCCTCCTATAGACGTTCCTTTGGCTCATAGTTTTAAGAAAGTTTTCATAACAAGCCCAAACGTTGTCTGCCTTTTTGTGTGTAGCCTCCACATTTCAAAACACCAAAATGAGTTGAAAACACGGCAAACAGTAGAGTATTTTTGAAGCCATTCTAGATGTTTGGAAATGTAATGAAACACAGTCTCTTGTGAATGATGAACTGCTAAGCTCTGAAGAGACTAGGATGAAAAAGTGATGAGAGCACTTGCCACCCACTAATGTGTCTTGGGCTTGTGCTGAGGGTTTTTGTCTGGGTTCTCTTGGTTTGCCTCCCTCCACAAAAACAAACACTACCAAATTCCAATTTGACTGAAAATACAAAGCCCCACAGCTTCTTGGTTTTTAAAAATACAACCACCGATGATTTGATAAGAGGCAGGTACAAAAGTTGGACCGGATCAACTCAGATCTCTGATTTGAATAATAGCAACAATTGTTGTGTGCCTCGTTCTTGAATAGCTGCTATCTCATTCAAATCAGCAGTATGATCTGAGTTGATCCGGTCCGACTTTTGTACCTGCCTTTTAAAACAAGGTGTACACTGCTTTGTGGTCTGTCCATCAGCCAAACCGCATTGTACAGGCTTCAAACAGAGAGCATATTTTATGATGTAGATGAGAGAAGTCAACTTTGCAGGGTTGGAAAATAACATTAGGACATTGGACAATGGCCAACCAAACTTTGCCAGTGTCTGACGAAATCTTTGCTGTAGTCACTACTGTTTTGTTCGATCAGAATGGTGACTTCATTAGACGGGTCCTTTCAGGGGGAAGAAATTTGGAGCCCTGCTTAGCATCAGTTGTTGGTCATGCAAGGTCTGATATGAGTTCTGATGTGCTTGACATGCAGTGAAAAATGTAACGTTAACATTGGTTGAGAAGAGTTTGTGTGTCATTGGAAGGTGCAGTAAACAATATGCTCTGGTCTATTATTGTGTAACAAAAGCAGAGTGAAAATTTAAATCAACAGTCTTTATTTACCTCACATGATAATTGATTGCTGCTAGTTTACAGCTAAACTGCTATTTAATGAACACAGCAAACAGAATATCACATCTACCCTTGTGAATGCTTGAACAGTCTTGAAAATGTCAGCAAAAAAAAAACAGGCTTCACACTTCGGTTATGCCATCCGTAAGACTCGTCTTCTGTTACTGGTTTACACATCCAAGGTGTCTATTTGTCTAAAAAGATGCTTGACTTTGGCAGTTTACTCAACAATGCAGAACTGTAATTTTTACAAAGTTGGAAATCAGTTGTCACATAGCTTCATATTTTATCTGTAAAGAAAGTCAGCTTGAAGATTTCCTGCTATCTCGGCCTCCCATCTGTCACCATTATTAAGAAGCTTTTCCTTGTTGTATAACAACTCCTGATGCGTCTCAGTAGCAAACTCAAAGTTGGGACCCTGAGGAAGTGAGAAGATTTTATTAGATAAATATATTTTTAAAATCAAAGTGTTTATAGAGTTTGGGATTTTAAACTTCTAAAGTTCTGTTCCACAATTGAGTCACCCTGTTATTATTTCATTCTCTGTGACCTATGTATAGTATACTATATTTGCTAACTTTCAAATTCACTATTTATCAGCTCCTATTAGCCAAGTGGGGGTTCTGTATGGGAGAATTCTAACTGACATCAAGATTCTCCCATACAGACCGATTAAGCTCAATTAATAACATGTTTATGACAATAATGGCCAAACAAGAACACTTAAATTTATTTCAAGAAGTTGGTTTGTACTTGATGACAGTTAACAGACAGTGATACACAGACTCAAATTTGCGACAACTTGCTTGTTCTCTTCTTTCAATTAGTATTTTTTGTTTGTAACTTTCTCACTGCTAAATGTAGCCAGCCTAGATGGGAAAATCTAGAACATGGTCAACCCGCGGGATTCATCAATATGATAGTTCTCAGTCTTTGTGAGACCTCGCTGTAATACAGCATAATGACTCCCTTATAGCCAAGTTGATTTAAAACTTATCATACAATTATTAAATTAAAGCTACTGTTTAAAAAATACCTCCACAATAGCATCCACAGGACATGCTTCCTGACAAAAGCCACAGTAAATGCACTTCGTCATATCAATATCATAGCGTGTTGTCCGACGACTACCATCAGCTCTGGGCTCTGCCTCGATAGTAATTGCCTATAAATTACAGCAGAGTAACACTTGTTCACAATAAAATATTGATTCATAGGTACTGTGTGAGGCACTGATAGGATTGGCTGGATTATAGCAGTTTTGAGTGGACTTGGAGTGGACCCACTGTTAAAAACCAAGTGATCTATCCCATTTTAGTGGAAACTCAGCTGTGTTCTATTAGAAATCCTCAAATCTGATTGGTTCTCCCACTGTTTTCTATTCGCCGACAGAAAACAACCTCGCGTGCGTAGCTCTTTTAGCGGTAGTTTTCCTTAAATTTTGGCTCAAAAGTACACAATATTGTAGGTTTTGGCCTGCAAACCTTTAGAGTTTCTACTAAAACAATAAGACTACTCGCCCCCATTTTCTACGAGCGATAGTCAACTCCGCTGCGCCTCGTTTACTATTCCCTCGTAGAAAACTCAGGCTCATAGTCCAATTGTTACATAAAACACGGACCAACTGAAAATGTACACCAGACAGCAATTCTGACAACAATTAAACTCTGAAGTTCAAAACCCAACTAACAATTGCATTTCTTACTTCTGAACCTTGAAAATAAAAAAAAATGGCAAATGTGACCTTCTGAACTAGCTGAAGTGAATTTCATGAGGCATGATTGAATATGGCGCGCCTTTCCAGTCAATATTCAAACAATTTAATATGTAATGCAGCTATTAAATTTCTGTGCCATATTTTTTTTTTCCTTTCTGTATGTTTCTATATTGCTTTTATATATTTTATATATCTTTCTTTTATTTTATATATAAATGCTAAGCCCATTGTTTTTTCGTTCTCTTTATTTTATATATGCTTTGCATGTTTTTTATATTTGTTCTATTTTTTTTTGGCGTTCCAAGTGGGATTTTTTATTTTTATTCTAATTAGTATGCAATACGTGATCAAAACTGAGATCGTGCACTTTCCCGTCAACCTCAAACAAAATGGCGGACGAGACTTAAAGAGATGCGAATGAAAGAGGCCTCTACAACTTCGTAGAGTCTCTTCGTAGCCTATTGATTGGTATTCAGAATATGGACGCTCAAGATTTGTCAGTTGAATACTTTGAGGAAGCTAACTTGCGCCTAGAAGATGCAATTTCAACTTTACAGTTGCTGCTACAAAGTGTGTGGCAAAGTGATGACCCTGTGCTTCGAGATTTTAAGACAATTATTGAAGCTGTTTTGACAAAAGTACGCTTTGTTTTTCAAGTAACGACAATGTATGAGCAAAGAGACTTCGTTGAATCCACGGCGTCGAATTCATTCGCTTGTCCTACTTCTAAACTAACAGGTAGTGTAAGACCAGTCATCGTTGTCGAAAGAGATCAGATTGAATTCTTACGTGAACTGCACTTCTCCTGGACAAAAATCGCTAGTTTGTTAGGAATTAGTGAAAGTACGTTACGTCGAAGAAGACGGGAATTAAAACCAGGTCTCAAATGACTTAAAACTTCCAAGGCATCCGCGGCTGCACGACATGCAGAAGAAAGTTCTTGCTCCATGTGACCGAAATCCAAAATGGCGGATAGTGACTCTCGGTAATGTGATCACGTGTTTGCATACTAATTAGAATAAAAATAAAAAATCCCACTTGGAACGCCAAAAAAAAATATGGAACAAATATAAAAAATATATACAACATATATATAAAATAAAGATCAAGAAAAAAACAATGGGCTTAGCATTTATATATAAAATAAAAGAAAGATATATAAAATATATAAAAGCAATATAGAAACATACAGAAAGGAAATAAAAAATATGGCACAGAAATTTAATAGTTGCATTACATATTAAATTGTTTGAATATTGACTGGAAAGGCGCGCCATAATTGAAGGCAGAGAAAAATGTAAACATTGATTGAGTAGAATTTGTATGTTATTGAAAGGGACAATGAACTAGTTTTCTAATTCTCCACACACAATTGACCAAATGTTTCTGATTCAATAGTCTTTAGTTATAAAATGATGATATATGAAACCTTCCTTTCCTATAATTTAAACCATGCTCAATGCGGGAGGCATGGTGGCTTTATGGTTCGTGCTCTGTACTCCAGATCTGACGGTCTGGGTTCGAGTCCTGGTTGGGGCACTGCGTTGTGTTCTTGGGAAAAACACTTTACTCTCACAGTGCCTCTCTTCACCCGGGTGTATAAATGGGTACTGGTGAATTTAATGCTGGGGGTAACCCTATGATGGACAAGCATCCCGTCCAGGGAGGAGTAGAAATACTCTCTGTCGCTTCATGTTAAGGAAACCAGGATAAGCTCTGGCCTTTACCTACCAATTCTTTACAATGCTGAATACAAAAGACTTTTACCTGTGCAGGACAGATGGCTTCACATAACTTGCAAGCAATACACCTCTCTTCTCCAGATGGGTATCTCCTCAAAGCATGTTCACCTCGGAAACGAGGGCTTAGCGGGCCTTTCTCAAAGGGGTAATTAATTGTTGCTGGCTCCTGGAAGAACTTGCTCATAGTCATTTGTAAACCTTACAAGAAAAATATCAGATATATAATTTGAGACATAAAACAATCTGTGTTCTGTTGAGGAAAGTATAATAGTATCCTCACTTGGTTTGGTATGTGAAAGGTAGACCCTGCTGATGGCTGAATAGTTATTTCCAAAATAAATGCTTAAGTTTGTGTCTTTCATGTAGCAAACAGCATTTTGTGTAGTTGGGAGTAGAGTAAAATGCCCCCTTCTGACTCTTTTAGAGATCAATTTCCATTTTGATTGATGCCTTTACCTCAGTTGTTATGAAACTACAGCATACCAATCAAACAGTTGTAAAATTCTAAGGTAATAAGCTTCGAGTCATAATTTAATTAAGTGAATACCTCGCAGCAACTCTGTCAGGAAAAGCGTCTGTGCATTTCGTTCTGTGGCACTATGCCAATCCATTGGTATCTCATGTGGCTCTCTTGATATATACTCTAAAAAAATAAAGATCAAAGGGTTGGCCGACCATCGTTTGTCTATCAAAAACGTGATGTGGTTATTTTGCAATATATTGCAGTTACAAATATTTTAGCTAGGTTCGTACTTACTGTATGTGTGTTTGCTGGACGAGACGGAGATCGTTCGTACCGCCAGAGAATTTGGTTTCCTGATAGTCCGTGCTAAGGGAGCATTGAGGCGCGAATATCATAAGTATGGAGCACAAAACTAGCTCAGAATTTTCAACTATTTCGTACTTACCTGCTCGCCAGAGCTGCGCCATCTTGTCTTGTCCACTGCAAGAGCACTAGGAGTTATGGGTTGGGTGAGTTTGATATGCATGCTGGGAAGACAACAAAACAAAATGGCGGAAACACTTCGAGCTGCGTTTACCTCAGTGACAGAGACTGTTTTCCCCACGTCACGCTCGATACGAAACCAACCAAGACACCATATGATCAGTACAGGTTGGCACGTTATTAATGTTTGCTACATTCATTTTGTCTGTGGAATTTCTTCGGTGAATTGTCCCCTTTCAAAGTATAAATTGGGGGAAAGGAAAGATAGATCGATGGGAGACCCTGCCCTCATTTTTTTCCAATTTTTAATGCTGCCAGTCCTGACCCCTGCTGGATGAATTGTTACTTTTCATCCACTATTAAAATTAAAATTAAAGTGGTAGTAAATGATTAGTAAGTTCTGGAGAGATCTGACTGTCCTGATTGGTTGGTATTATTTGTTTTTAGAGCAGAATACACTATTGCCGGTTTGCAACCAGTCTCGAGAGATTCAAATAACAATAAGCGTGGTGGCCATGTTGGATGACCAAACAAACAGAGGTTAACCAGAAACCTTTTGTTCATGTCATGCAACATGGCGTTTATGACGTCACTTGCAAACCAAGAATTGTGATGGTTTAGTGGGGGTTTTCTGCTAACCCACTATCACAATAATCTGTTAAAGCGCTATGGTGTAAACTTTAATAGCCAATTAATATCAATTAATTAATTATTTTTGTGAAAGGGGTAGGAGGTGGGGAGAAACTGACAGTGTACATTAGGTAAAACGTGACGTCAATCTGTGGTACTTCTGCATATATCAGAAAGGTATATATTTGTTGTGGAACACCCTCTGTTCGTAATTAAATATGCAAAGTCTTCCACCAGGATTTTCAGCATAAATTTTGTAACAACCATTGAACAAATAGACCAGCTGTACTGTGCTTTTAAACCCTTTCGAAAGAGATGTTTTTCCATTTGATCCGTTTATTATTGCCTTTCGAGAAAATGCTTTTGTGCTTGTTTAATAAATCATGAAATGTAATGCTTTCTGTTGAAAATAAACCATGCAGAAAAACAAAGTATCATGTTACAACATTTACTAGAAAAACAAAAGTATCATATTACAACTAAACAAAAAGTATCATGTTACCGTTGTTAAGAAAAGGCTAAGAATCATGTTTGGTGTTTCAGTGTGTATTCAGATATCATTTGTCAGTCCCATTGCATTCTGCACTATCCTTTGAGTCTGAGTTTTTTTTTTTTTGCTGTTGTTTTTTCAGGGAATGAGATAGTATCAAACTTAGCTCTGCAGATGTCATTGTACTTCAATGCCTATTTTTCTCCATTTTGGTACACAACTTGCATAGTAATGCTTTTTGCCACGGTAACTGCTAATATCTCTGGTTATTGTTTTCACAGTAGTATACCTGTCAACTGTTAGGCTTAAAGGGCCCTAGTCAACCTCCGCCATTTTCAATGGCAACGAAAAATTATGGAAGATGAAGCACAATCATATTGTATTGCTGTAGGTCATGTTACTGGAAGTGTTTAAATTACCTTTAGCAAGTTTCTCGAGGGGTTTCTTTCATTTTGACGCGATCCGCGTAAAATATAATACTAAAATTCTAATATGTAAACAATAACAAAGGTGTGGCTGACTAGGGCCCTTTAAGGGGCAAGAGTCTCATGCTTGTGGGTCAGGAACTGTGATTTCATGTCAATGGAGTGATTTCTAACCCCTAACTAAGAAATTTTACAGGCTTAACTTTTTTCAAGGTAATTTCTGTCTTTCAAAAGAGGAAAACGAAGAAATTAAATTGTGATTAGATACCGGTAATAGCAGCGAATAGTGCCAAGGAAGATTGACATTTGTGCCTGCATTTCTCAAGGTAATACTTTATTAAGTGCCGATGTGTTTAGCCCTAACAGACTAATTGGGGACCCTATACACTGTACTAAAAACTATCCTAAACTACAGAAGACAAATTATGTTTGTTAAAATGTGATATATATACAGAAGAAGAAAGGCATAGTATTTGTGATGGAGATGGTACTATTTTTCAGTACTCAAAGCTGGACTCAGTTTACAAGTTCATAACAATTGTCATCTATGTTGCCATGGCACTAGTGGAGGTTACCAGACTCTACCTGGGATATGCTGGAAACCTTCGGGAAAAGGTATTTTGAGAGGAATGGATTCTCTTGGGTGTTCCAACTTGCCCTTTTGGCAAGCAGCATGCTAGTCTTACTGAACATTGCCCTTTGTTCCACTTCTGATGTCGTCATCTTTGACAAAAAAGGCATCACTTATACTATATCTCTACAGAAGGAAAATTTCTTTCCAGTGATACCCAGATCAGAGTGACAGAGTCAATTGAGTATCATTGAAATACACACGGAAATGCTTAGAAATTTGAGTGAAAAATGCAGAGGAAAATTGCTTCAACTACCCTTGGCTAGTCTGTGGCAAGAATTTCTTGCTTGGATGACATTTTAATTTTGAACTGAAGACAGTAGACGGCCAACAACTGCAGCAAAACAATAAGACCATTAGAAAAAGGAAACGTAAAAGAATAGGCTTTGTCAATAACTTAACTATAAAACATTGCGATAGGACAAAAGTTAAAACCATCACGGTTAAAAACTGTTAAAAACTTTAAAAAGTGAGGACGTTTCGACATTTTCTCAACGTCATTTTCAAGTCAAAATGAATACGAAAAGGTTTTTTGAATATAAATCTACAAAGCAAATCCTTAGAGAATAAAATAAAGCACTATTAAATGCAAGAAATATTTGCACGCAGTGTCACGTAAACAATTTAGCACAAACGGAGTCCTTCTGGATATTTGGCCAGGCTTTAGCTCCTTAATAAACAGAAAGGCAGAAAAAAACAAAAAGCCTTTTGCATATGCCCAAGAAAAAATGTTGTAAAACGTGATGCTTGTGGAAAGACAGAGTAAATGTTGCAAATTATTTTTGAGTAGTTGAGAGCAGATTTAGCTCATAACTGATCATAAAAAATCACAACTGTCAAAAAGTGCTTTTTCTAAAAAATCTCCTGGCACCAATGGGGTAAGGTAGCATCCCACCCCAAATGTGACCATTGTGGGAAAAAAAATTGTTTTATGATAGCAAGATAGATCTTACTCCTTATCTCAAAAAAATAGTATTTCTACGGGAAGTTATGGATAAAATAGTGTTTTCGTTACTAATTGCCTTTAATGGAATGTTACATACAATCCTTGTTTCGACACACAATTTTGTCACGCCAGACCACGCAACAATATTTAATCTACCAGTCAGGAATGAGAACTCCGGAGACTGGGATGAAACACCTCCAATTCTACAGTAGCAACTTACTTTCGGAGCGAGCGATCCAACAGCAATACCTGGTAGAACTTAAACGTAGTTTTAAATTCCCACACGAAATAGTATTTGACATCTTGTCTGCTCAGCATTTGAGCGCTATTGTTATGAAGTAAGTTGAGCCGTTTGAATGCATGTACCTAGTGCCAACCGTTTTCCTACGTTTTTCCTATGTTTTTCGTTTACCTACGCCATCGGAAAAGGGAATTTGAAATTTTATTTTTGTTTTCCGTTTTCCTTCTACATTGAAAATGGAATTTGAACTTTTAATTTCGTTTTTCATTTTCCTACGACTTTAAACAACAGAATTCTAATTGTCCTCTTTTGTTTTTGATCTTCAATTTTCGTTTCCTTGTTTTTGTCACTTACGTCTTTTATCTGGACCGGAAAAATAGTGTCACTTCCTGTCTCTAACAAAAAGGCCTGGAAACCACGGATGAAGTTTAGGCGGTGTCACAGTGATGTGTGTATCCCCGTACAAATATCACTAGCGATATGTGTGTCCACTCTAATATGGCGTCCAGTGATATGTGTATCTCCCACCCCACTCCCCTCCAAAAAATAAATAATTACGGTTAACTTTTAGGATGGAAATCGGTGAACACAGGTGATTTCATTCAAGGTAGTGACACTGAAAACGATTTTATTGCAACTGAATCATCTATACCAGAACTGTAAAGACATGACTCGTGAGTCCGACATGTAAAATAAACCAAATCGATTTCATGCCTTGGTTGATTCTCCAGCATAAAGGCAACCTTAAATGGCCAATAGCTAGTCTTCCTCTGGGCCATAGCCTGCAAACAGGCTCCCAAGCGAGCCAAGCGTAGATCACGCTCACAAATCCGGCTTCCTTCGCTCGCCAAAATTTTCCCCAAATTTTCCCCGATGGAGAGCCTGTTCGCAGGCTATCTTGGCCAGTAGGAAACGTCAAATGATCTACTGCAAATATTATCCAATCGAAAATGTCATTAAAACATATCTTGGGAAAACAAGAAAACTTTAAAATATAAACCCACAAATCATCTGTCACTCGTAGCTGCCATTTTTCCCTTGTAGCATTTGAAGGCCCGGATAGAAAACTCCAGTGTTTTGTGTATCCCCACCAGGGATACACATACCACTCTTAATGCGTGTACCTTAGTGCCAACCGTTTTCCTACGACTTGGGAAAACTTGAATTTGAACTCCCAATTTTGTTTTTCGTTTACCTACGCCATCGGAAAAGGGAATTCGAAATTTTGTTTTTTTTTCCGTTTTCCTTTTACACTGAAAATGGAATTTGAACTTTTATTTTCGGTTTTCATTTTCCCACGACTTTGGACAACAGAATTCTAATTGTCATTTCCGTTTGTCGTCTTTTGTTTTCATAAGGCGACAAACGGAATTTGGTCTTCAATTTTCGTTTTTTGTTTCCTTGTTTTTGTCACTTCCGTCTTTTACCTGAACCGGAAAAATAGATCTATCGCTTGCACTCGCCATGTTTTCCTTGTAACATTTGAAGGCGCGGATACAAAACTTCAGTGTTTTGTGTATCCCTACCGGGGATACACATATCACTAGTGATATGAGTACGGGGATACACATATCACTGTGACACCGACATTCTTCCGGTTCAGGCAAAATACGGCAATGACAACAGCACGCAAACAAAAAAACGAAAATCGAAGATCAAATTCCAGTTTTAAAATGTCTTCCGAAAACAGAAGATGAAAAACGAAAATGACAATTGGAATTCTGTTGTACGAAGTCCGGGAAAACGAAAAACGAAACTAGAATTTCGAATTCCATTTTCAATGTTGTAGGAAAACGGAAAATGAAAATAGAAGTTCAAATTCCCTTTTTCGATGGCATAGGTAAACAAAAAACGAAACTGGAAGTTCAAATTCTGTTTTCCCATGTGGTAGGAAAATGGTTGGCACTTAGGTACACGCATTCGTTTGCTTGTAAACCGCAGGTAATTACTTTCACACCTTGTTGTTTTAATCTCATTCAACTGGAAGGACGTCTCTGAAACTGTTTTGAATGCGTGTACCTAAGTGCCAACCGTTTTCCTACGACATGGGAAAACGGAATTCGAACTTCCAGTTTCGTTTTTTGTTTACCTACGCCATCGGAAAAGGGAATTTGAACTTCTATTTTCGTTTTCCGTTTTCCTACAACATTGAAAACGGAATTCGAACTTCTAGTTTTGTTTTTCGTTTTTCCGGACTTACTACAACAGAATTCCAATTGTCACTTTCGTTTTTCATCTTTTGTTTTCGGAAGACATTTTAAAAACGGAATTTGATTTTCGATTTTCGTTTTTCGTTTCCTTGTTGTTGTCATTGCCTTATTTTGCCTGAACCGGAAGAATGTCGGTGTCACAGTGATATGTGTATCCCCGTACTCATATCACTAGTGATACAGTATAAACCCGCGTGTAAGAACCTACATTTTTTCCAGTATGGCAAAATAGGTTCTTCTATTTTGCATAGAGGGGGTAAGTTTCTAAAGAAACTGTGGGGTTGGGGTTGTTATTGACAATTTAGGCTGAGTAGGCCCTTAGTTTGGTTCTTAATTTGTATGGGGGAGACAAAGTTGTTGATTACCAGAAAAATAATAAAATTGGGGTTTGTTCCTTCACAATACAGCATTTATTCATAACTGAATTGCCATAAGTCTAACAAAACTGACTAAACAATGCATATGTAGTACAGTATTAACGGTAAAAGCGTCTTTTCAACAAGAGCTGTATATGAAAATGTACTATAACCCTCATATAAGAACCTGCTTAGATTTGCTTGGCTAAAAAGGTTCTTATATTTTGGAGTATTAAAATGGCAAATTTCTGTCAGCAGGTTCTTAAACCACTAGGTTCTTACATGCGGGTTTTTACTGTATCCCAGTAGGGATACACGAAACACTGTAGTTTTTTAGGGATACACGAAACACTGCAGTTTTGTATCCGGGCCTTCAAATGTTACAAGGACAACATGGCGGCTACGAGTGACAAATCTAATTTTTCCGGTTCAGGTAAAAGACGGAAGTGACAAAAACAAGGAAACGAAAAACGAAAATTGAAGATAAAATTCCGTTTTTCAATGCCTTATGAAAACAAAAGACGACAAACGGAAATGACAATTAGAATTCTGCTGTCCAAAGACGTGGGAAGATGAAAAAGGAAACTAAAAGTTCAAATTCCATTTTCAATGTAGAAGGAAAACGGAAAACAAAAATGAAATTTCGAATTCCCTTTTCCGATGGCGTAGGTAAACGAAAAACAAAACTGGAAGTTCGAATTCCGTTTTTCCAAGTTGTAGGAAAACGGTTGGCACTAAGGTACATGCATTGTTTTGCTCTTTTTCTCGAAACTATATTTTCAAGAAATTGGGTGCAGATTTTAAGTTCACAAGTTTTCAACCGTTTTAGCTCAAATTTGGGGAGAAAGTTCCCATATAATGTGGCTCAAAATCCATGCCGGCGTTTTTGGTTTTTCCCGTTCTTTCTGGAGTTATAAACAAATGAAGGAACAGGAGGGATATCTTTTCAAACCTCGAAGTTTAACCGGGCGTAAAAAACAAACCAGACAAGATATCAAAATTCGCCGACAAAAGTGAGACAAAGGTGTTAAGAGCTCAGCGCAATGTTTGTCTCTTCCTCTAGATCACTTTCGACTGCACAGGAACTGAATATTGCGGGCCATGTACATTTGTAAAACGATCGCTATATTTTCAAGGCATTTAACTTTTTTCTTTCAATAAATATGGTATGGTAATCTTCATTTATTAAGCTTTCAGAAAATATATTGTCTGTCAGGGTTTTTATTTACCGTCTTGCCTTAAAACGGTGCGAACGCAAAGCGGTCATTTGGGGTAGGATGCTACCTTAATAGGTTTTGGATCTTATAAGGACGCAACACGATTGGTCAGGTTAGCACCTTCTTATCGCATATTGCCTGATGGGCAAGCAAGAAGCGGACATGAGTGAAGCTATGTTGGTTGTTTTTTGCTGACAGTGAACTTTTGAGATTTGGGTTGGCAAGACAAAGTGACAGCCAGCCCAAATGGCAAGCTGAGTTTTTGAATTTCGTCCCACTCTGTTATTGCCATCATCCAAATATATTTTTGGGTTGGGGGGGATTGGGTGGGGAGAGTGGGGCGGGGAAAGAGCTTTACACATCCTCAAACTCAAAGCGAGGTTTTAGCAACTGGTTAGTTCTGTGTACTAAAAGTAAAATAGCTATTTGTGTACAAGTAAGGACATTGGGGTTACCCTGACTAGTGTTCTCTTTATTGACATTTAGACTTTGCTTTTGTTAGGTTCCTGAGCTTGCTGGCTTCTGGATTCTGACCCTTGTCTTACAGCTTCCTCTGACATTTATGTTGTTACTTAACGAAAGCATGCTGATCACACCAATGGAGAGAGCAGT
>OX393569.1:15424134-15547317 GCA_947652115.1 Blastomussa wellsi
TTTCTATCATTAATTTGAAGCTCTTTCAGATGAATACAACATGGCGTTAAATGCAGGAATGGCTCCGAGTTTTTTTATAGAAAGCCGCTGACCAAAAGTAAAGTTATATAATACTTACTTCTACATATTTTTTCATATACCTCAATGCGCTTTCATATACATTCATACGCCTTCATACACATTCATACGCCTTCATGTACCTTCATACGCCTCCATATTCCTCCATACGCCTTCATGTACATTCATACACCTTCATATACCTCCATACGCCTTCATATACATTCATACACCTTCATGTACCTCCATACGCCGTCATGTGCATTCATACACTTCCATATACCTTCATACACCTTCATATACCTTCATACACCTTCATATACCTTCATACGCCTTCAGATTCCTCCATACGCCTTCATATACCTTCATACGCCTTCATATACATTCATACGCCTTCATGTACTTTCATTCACCTTCATATACCTCCATATGCCTTCATATACATCCATACACCTTCATATACCTCCATACGCCTTCATATACCTCCATATGCCTTCATATACATCCATACACCTTCATATACCTCCATACGCCTTCATATACCTCCATACGCCTTCATATACCTCAATATGCCTTCATATACATACATACACCTTCATATACGTTCATACGCCTTCATATACGTTCATACGCCTTCATGTACTTTCATTCACCTTCATATACCTCCATATGCCTTCATATACATCCATACACCTTCATATACCTCCATACGCCTTCATATACCTCCATATGACTTCATATACATCCATACACCTTCATATACCTCCATACGCCTTCATATACCTCCATACGCCTTCATATACCTTCATTCACCTTCGTACACGTTCATTCGCCTTCATATACCTCCATACGCCTTCATATACATTCATACACCTCCATATTCCTCCATACGCCTTCATATACGTTCATACGCCTTCATATACGTTCATACGCCTTCATGTACTTTCATTCACCTTCATATACCTCCATACGCCTTCATATACATTCATACACCTTCATGTACCTCCATACGCCGTCATGTGCATTCATACACTTCCATATACCTTCATACACCTTCATATATTTTCATACACCTTCATATACCTTCATACGCCTTCAGATTCCTCCATACGCCTTCATATACCTTCATACGCCTTCATATACATTCATACGCCTTCATGTACTTTCATTCACCTTCATATACCTCCATACGCCTTCATATACATTCATACACCTTCATGTACCTCCATACGCCGTCATGTGCATTCATACACTTCCATATACCTTCATACACCTTCATATACCTTCATACACCTTCATATACCTTCATACGCCTTCAGATTCCTCCATACGCCTTCATATACCTTCATACGCCTTCATATACATTCATACGCCTTCATGTACTTTCATTCACCTTCAGATACCTCCATATGCCTTCATATACATCCATACACCTTCATATACCTCCATACGCCTTCATATACCTCCATATGCCTTCATATACATCCATACACCTTCATATACCTCCATACGCCTTCATATACCTCCATACGCCTTCATATACCTCAATATGCCTTCATATACATACATACACCTTCATATACGTTCATACGCCTTCATATACGTTCATACGCCTTCATGTACTTTCATTCACCATATGCCTTCATATACATCCATACACCTTCATATACCTCCATACGCCTTCATATACCTCCATATGACTTCATATACATCCATACACCTTCATATACCTCCATACGCCTTCATATACCTCCATACGCCTTCATATACCTTCATTCACCTTCGTACACGTTCATTCGCCTTCATATACCTCCATACGCCTTCATATACATTCATACACCTCCATATTCCTCCATACGCCTTCATATACGTTCATACGCCTTCATATACGTTCATACGCCTTCATGTACTTTCATTCACCTTCATATACCTCCATATGCCTTCATA
The DNA here is from genome assembly GCA_947652115.1 of Blastomussa wellsi. Classification (NCBI taxonomy): domain Eukaryota; kingdom Metazoa; phylum Cnidaria; class Anthozoa; order Scleractinia; family Plerogyridae; genus Blastomussa; species Blastomussa wellsi. Next base: position 15,426,139 of record OX393569.1, read on the forward strand.
TACATCCATACACCTTCATATACCTCCATACGCCTTCATATACCTCCATATGACTTCATATACATCCATACACCTTCATATACCTCCATACGCCTTCATATACCTCCATACGCCTTCATATACCTACATTCACCTTCGTACACGTTCATTCGCCTTCATATACCTCCATACGCCTTCATATACATTCATACACCTTCATGTACCTCCATACGCCGTCATGTGCATTCATACACTTCCATATACCTTCATACACCTTCATATACCTTCATACGCCTTCAGATTCCTCCATACGCCTTCATATACCTTCATACGCCTTCATATACATTCATACGCCTTCATGTACTTTCATTCACCTTCATATACCTCCATATGCCTTCATATACATCCATACACCTTCATATACCTCCATACGCCTTCATATACCTCCATATGCCTTCATATACATCCATACACCTTCATATACCTCCATACGCCTTCATATACCTCCATACGCCTTCATATACCTCAATATGCCTTCATATACATACATACACCTTCATATACGTTCATACGCCTTCATATACGTTCATACGCCTTCATGTACTTTCATTCACCTTCATATACCTCCATATGCCTTCATATACATCCATACACCTTCATATACCTCCATACGCCTTCATATACCTCCATATGACTTCATATACATCCATACACCTTCATATACCTCCATACGCCTTCATATACCTCCATACGCCTTCATATACCTTCATTCACCTTCGTACACGTTCATTCGCCTTCATATACCTCCATACGCCTTCATATACATTCATACACCTCCATATTCCTCCATACGCCTTCATATACGTTCATACGCCTTCATATACTTTCACACACCTTGATATACCTCCATACGACTTGATATACATTCATACGCCTTCATATACCTCCATACGCCTTCATATACCTCCATACGCCTTCATATACCTCCATACACCTTAATATACCTCCATACGCCTTCATATACCTCCATACACCTTCATATACCTCCATACGCCTTCACATACATTCATACACCTTCATATACGTTCATACGCCTTCATATACCTCCATACGCCTTCATATACATTCATACACTTTTATATTCCTCCATACGCCTTCATATACCTCCATAGGCTTTCATTCACCTTTATACGCCTTCATATACATTCATACACCTTCATATACCTTCATACGCCTTCATATACCTTCATACGCTTTCATACACGTTCATACGCCTTCATATACCTCCATACGCCTTCACATACATTCATATACGTTCATACGCCTTCATATACCTCCATACGCCTTCATATACATTCATACACCTTCATATTCCTCCATACGCCTTCATATACCTCCATACGCCTTCATATACCTCCATACGCCTTCATATACCTCCATAGGCTTTCATTCACCTTTATACGCCTTCATATACCTTCATACGCTTTCATATACCTCAATACGCCTTCATATACCTTCATACGCTTTCATACACGTTCATACGCCTTCATATACCTCCATACGCCTTCATATACTTTCATACACCTTCATATACTTTCATACGCCTTCGTATACATTCATACGCCTTCATATACTTTCATTCACCTTTTTATACCTCCATACGACTTCATATACATTCATACGCCTTTATGTACCTCCATGACGCCTTCATATACCTCCATACGCCTTCATGTACTTTCACACACCTTCATATACCTCCATACGCCTTCATATACATTCATACATCTTCATATTCCTCCATACGCCTTCATATGCCTCCATACGCCTTCATATACTTTTATACTATACATTCATACACCTTCATATTCCTCCATACGCCTTCATATGCCTCCATACGCCTTCATATACCTCCATACGCCTTCATATACCTCCAGACACCTTCATATACCTTCATTCACCTTCATATACGTTCATACGCCTTCATATACCTACATACGCCTTCATATACATTCATACACCTTCATATTCCTCCATACGCCTTCATATACCTACATACGCCTTCATATACCTCCATACGCCTTCATATACCTCCATACACCTTCATATACCTTCATTCACCTTCATATGCGTTCATACGCCTTCATAAACCTACATACACCTTCATATACATTCATACACCTTCATATTCCTCCATACGCCTTCATATACTTTCATACACCTTCATGTACCTCCATTCGCCTTCATATACCTCCATACGCCTTCATATACTTTCATACACCTTCATATACGTGCATACGCCTTCATATACCTCCATACACCTTCATATACCCCCATACGCCTTCATATACCTCCATAGGCATTCATATACCTCCATACACCTTCATTGACGTTCATACGCCTTCATATACCTTCATACGCCTTCACATACCTCTATACGCCTTCATATAACCCTTCTTATTAAAAACTAGCTGTGGTATATTGCATTTCCTGAGTTCTGATTGGTTTATAGGCAATGGTATATGAGCTCATATACCATTGACTTACAAATATGGGGGGTGTACGCGTAAAAGAATGCACTTTTCGCAATGTTTGTACAATGCTTTTTGTTTTGTGCATGCGCATAGTCCGTGTATCGCGGACTCGCAACCTCGTCCCCAGGGCCATCTGCAGTTTCAAAATGGCGTTTTGAAACCGCCGATGGCCCTGGGGACGAAGTTGCGCGGACTCGCGCTTCTTGGTGCTGACCAAAAGGATCGCGGCCTCAGGGACGAGAATGCACCCGATTCGCTCGATCAGCTGTGGCTATCACCCATAAAAATGATACCCAAATTACCGGCTGATAGCCGCTGTCGTGCGTACTATAGTACGACTCTATGATGGCGATACGGGAACACCCGATTAACTCGATCCCTGTGGGTGATAGCCGCTGAAAATGCACCATCGTACGCGGCTGATAGCCGTGCATAGTATACTATAGTACATTACCCATAAGCCATTGCATAACACAATAAAGCCCAACGTATACTACGAACGGGTGAATTTGTACTGGCTGAACATGATTGAAAAGGAAATTTTTAAACTGTAGAAATCTGTGGCGATTTGTCTTAAAAATGAGAGATCCGCGCGTAATTCGTAAATTTGTTAGCATTTTGGACTGTTGGCAAACTTTTAATGGCCTATCGAGTCCCTTATCACATCCCATCGTATACTACGAACGGGTGAATTTCTACTGGCTGAACATAGCTGAAAACTAAAATTTTTAAACATAGAAATCTGTGGTGATTTGGCTTCAAAATGAGAGATCCACTCGTAATTCGTAAAATTGCAAGAATTTCAGGCTATTAGGACGTTTTAAACGTCTATTGAGTCCCTTATAGTATCTCTACGAACGGGTGAATTTGTACTGGCTGAACATGACTGAAAAGGAATTTTTTAAACTGTAGAAATCTGTGGCGATTTGGGCTCAAAATGAGAGATTCGGGGGTAATTCGTAAATTTGTTAGCATTTTAGACTGTTACCAAACTTTTAAACGTCAATCGCGTTCCTTATCACATCCCATCGTACACTAGGAATGGGTGAATTTGTACTGGCTGAACATGACTGAAAAGGAAACTTTAAATTTGAGAAATTTCTGGTGATTTGGCTTCGTATTAAGAAGTCCGCGCGTAATTCATTAAATTTGTAAAATTAGTAGGCTGTTAGTAACTTTTAAACGTCTATCGCGTCCCTCATCGCATTCCATTGTATACTACGAATGGGTGAATTTGTACTGGCTGAACATGGCTGAAAAGGAAATTTTAAATTTGATAAAGTTGTGGCGATTTGGCCTCATACTAAGAGGTCCCCGCGTAATTTATTAAATTTGTAAGATTAATAGGCTGTTAGTATATTTTAAACCTCTATCGAGTCCCTTATCGTATCTCATCGTATATTACGAACGGGTGAATTTGTACTGGCTGAACATGAGTGAAAAGTAAATTTGTAACTTCTAGAAATCTGTGGTGATTTGTCTTAAAAATGAGAGATCCGCGCGTAATTCATAAATTTGTTAGCATTTTACACTGTTAGCAAACTTTTAAAAGCCTATCGAGTCCTTTATCGTATCCCATCGTATACTACGAACGGGTCAATTTGTACTGGGTGAACATGAGTGAAAAGGAAATTTGTAACCTCTAGAAATCTGTGGCGATTTGTCTTAAAAATGAGAGATCCGCGCGTAATTTATAAATTTGTTAGCATTTTAGACTGTTAGCAAACTTTTAAAGGCCTATCGAGTCCCTTATCACATCCCATCGTATACTACGAACGGGTGAATTTCTACTGGCTGAACATGACTGAAAATGAAAATTTTCAACCGTAGAAATCTGTTGCGATTTGTCTTAAAAATGAGAGATCCGCGCGTAATTTATAAATTTGTTAGCATTTTAGACTGTTAGCAAACTTTTAAAGGCCTATCGAGTCCCTTATCACATCCCATCGTATACTACGAACGGGTGAATTTCTACTGGCTGAACATGACTGAAAATGAAAATTTTCAACCGTAGAAATCTGTTGCGATTTGTCTTAAAAATGAGAGATCCGCGCGTAATTTATAAATTTGTTAGCATTTTAGACTGTTAGCAAACTTTTAAAGGCCTATCGAGTCCCTTATCACATCCCATCGTATACTACGAACGGGTGAATTTCTACTGGCTGAACATGACTGAAAATGAAAATTTTCAACCGTAGAAATCTGTTGCGCTTTGTCTTAAAAATGAGAGATCCGCGCGTAATTTATAAATTTGTTAGCATTTTAGACTGTTAGCAAACTTTTAAAGGCCTATCGAGTCCCTTATCACATCCCATCGTATACTACGAACGGGTGAATTTCTACTGGCTGAACATGACTGAAAATGAAAATTTTCAACCGTAGAAATCTGTTGCGATTTGTCTTAAAAATGAGAGATCCGCGCGTAATTTATAAATTTGTTAGCATTTTAGACTGTTAGCAAACTTTTAAAGGCCTATCGAGTCCCTTATCACATCCCATCGTATACTACGAACGGGTGAATTTCTACTGGCTGAACATGACTGAAAATGAAAATTTCAACCGTAGAAATCTGTTGCGATTTGTCTTAAAAATGAGAGATCCGCGCGTAATTTATAAATTTGTTAGCATTTTAGACTGTTAGCAAACTTTTAAAGGCCTATCGAGTCCTTTATCACATCCCATCGTATACTACGAACGGGTGAATTTCTACTGGCTGAACATGACTGAAAATGAAAATTTTCAACCGTAGAAATCTGTTGCGATTTGTCTTAAAAATGAGAGATCCGCGCGTAATTTATAAATTTGTTAGCATTTTAGACTGTTAGCAAACTTTTAAAGGCCTATCGAGTCCCTTATCACATCCCATCGTATACTACGAACGGGTGAATTTCTACTGGCTGAACATGACTGAAAATGAAAATTTTCAACCGTAGAAATCTGTTGCGACTTGTCTTAAAAATGAGAGATCCGCGCGTAATTTGTAAATTTGTTAGCATTTTAGACTGTTAGCAAACTTTTAAAGGCCTATCGAGTTCCTTATCACATCCCATCGTATACTACGAACGGGTGAATTTCTACTGGCTGAACATGACTGAAAATGAAAATTTTCAACCGTAGAAATCTGTTGCGATTTGTCTTAAAAATGAGAGATCCGCGCGTAATTTATAAATTTGTTAGCATTTTAGACTGTTAGCAAACTTTTAAAGGCCTATCGAGTCCCTTATCACATCCCATCGTATACTACGAACGGGTGAATTTCTACTGGCTGAACATGACTGAAAATGAAAATTTTCAACCGTAGAAATCTGTTGCGATTTGTCTTAAAAATGAGAGATCCGCGCGTAATTTATAAATTTGTTAGCATTTTAGACTGTTAGCAAACTTTTAAAGGCCTATCGAGTCCCTTATCACATCCCATCGTATACTACGAACGGGTGAATTTCTACTGGCTGAACTTGACTGAAAATGAAAATTTTCAACCGTAGAAATCTGTGGTGATTTGGCTTCAACATTAGAGATCCACTCGTAATTCGTAAAATTGCAAAAATTTCAGGCTATTAGAAAGTTTTAAGCGTTTATCGAGTCCCTTATAGTATCTCATCGTATACTACGAACGGGTGAATTTTTACCGGCTGAACATGAGTGAAAAGGAGTTAAAATGTGTAAATCTGTGGCGATTTGTCTTCAAAATGAGAGATCCACTCGTAATTCGTAAAATTGCAAGAATTTCAGGCTATTAGGAAGTTTTAAAGGCCTATCGAGTCCCTTATCGTATCTCATCGTATACTACGAACGGGTGAATTTGTACTGGCTGAACATGACTGAAAAGTAAATTTTTAAACTGTAGAAATCTGTGGCGATTTGTCTTAAACATGAGAGATCCGCGCGTAATTCATAAATTTGTAAGCATTTTACACTGTTAGCAAACTTTTAAAAGCCTATCGAGTCCTTTATCGTATCCCATCGTATACTACGAACGGGTCAATTTGTACTGGGTGAACATGAGTGAAAAGGAAATTTGTAACCTGTAGAAATCTGTTGCGATTTGTCTTAAAAATGAGAGATCCGCGCGTAATTTATAAATTTGTTAGCATTTTAGACTGTTAGCAAACTTTTAAAGGCCTATCGAGTCCCTTATCACATCCCATCGTATACTACGAACGGGTGAATTTCTACTGGCTGAACATGACTGAAAATGAAAATTTTGAAGGCACAGTTAGAGAAGATGCGAATTAGATAGGTGCCTATTTAGCGGAGAAATGGAAAAAAACTGGGACTAGAAAGGGACAGTTCATTAGAGAAGATGCGAATTAAGTGCCAATTTCAAGGACAAATGGACAAAACTGCAGTAATAACATGCCAAGTGACCGAAATGGTAGATATTTAATCATAGCAACTAGGAAGGGAGAGTTAGAGAAGATGCGAATTAGGCCGTCAATTTCCAGGCCAAATGGAGAAAACTGCTACTACAAAGGGACAGTTCATTAGAGAAGATGCGAATTAGGTGCAAAATTCAAATTCGGGGAGAAATGGACAAAACTGCGACTAGGAAGGCACAGTTAGAGAACGGATGCGAATTATGTGCCAATTTCAAGGACAAATGGAATTCATGACACGGAAACTGACTGAAATGGTGGACTTTATCACATCGACTGGGAAGGCACAGTTAGAGAAGATGCGAATTAGGTGCCTATTTAGCGGAGAAATGGAAAAAAACTGCGACTAGAAAGGGACAGTTCATTGGAGAAGATGCGAATTAGGTGCCAATTTCAAGGACAAATGGACACAACTGCAGTAATAACATGGCAAGTGACCGAAATGGTAGATATTTAATCATAGCAACATGCGTTTCTGATGACTAAGCAACCCACAAAGAACAGATTACCACGAGACTGAAAGCAAATTTAATCGACATGTTCAAAAAAAATTTTCACACTTTTGGCTACAGATTTTCAATTTGCTGGCTTTCAAAAACAACAACAATAATACGCGGGCCGTGACCGTTACCCAACGTTACCGTAGAAACGGTTCGTATGGCAAAATCCCGACCACGAGAAAGAACAAATCAGAACGTTTACCTGAAGACTACCTTGCCATATAATAATGGGTATATCCTCTATTACAGACAATTGCCTCCTCTCAAACTTGCATAGCCGATTTTAGTTCTTCAAAAAAAAAGAATGCCCAACCCAAAAATATGTTAACTGACCTTTTCCATTGTAGTCAGAAAAGGCTATAAATTGGCATAGAATTGTGAGATAAATTACGATGTCTCTTTATTCAGCCATGAACACATCGTTGAAGAAAAGAACACTTTGTAATTATAAATTCAACACTTTGTACATATTTTGCTTTAATGAGGATGCTTATTACCCTTAGCGCCGGCGGTCTTTCGTCGGCAACTTTTTTTTATAGCTCTGCACTTTAAAATAAGTGTAAAATACGGCTATTTTCTATGTCCAACTTACACAACGGTTAGCTACAGCTAACGGAAAGCCATGGGGTTAAGCGCTGTCTTTTAGATTTGACCATACAGTGGCAAAAGTGGCTTAAATTAACTGTTTTAAAGTAAAAGTTAGGTGCATCTACCTTTATCAAGGCCAAAAAGTCATCCATCTCAGGTGACAGTGATCACAAAATTCTGCCACATTTAATAGAGGCCATCATGGTAATGTGCACTGCGAGTATTTGTTTTTTTTTTCTGCGCCTTTATTTCTTGGCGTAACAGGGGCTTAACTACCGGTACTATACCAGTATGCACCATGCGCACGTGCGTATCTGAAACTGAGTAGAATATAGTATAAAGAACGTGAAAAACAGCCTTTACGAGACACCAACATGACCAAAACAGATAATTTGCCTCAAGCCATTCATTACTTTCAGCACAATTACTTTTTACAGGTAAAGGTTTTTTAAAAATAAACTTAGTATTTAAAAGTACTAAAATCATTCATGCATGGGTCATTCCACAGAAACAGAACTTACACTGGTATTATTAACAAACTTTGTTTATCTATTTTTGGTGTTCTTGGAACTTAGATTTAAAAATAAAAATAGGGTTCCCCATGCTCTTTAACATGTTCCCTGGTTTATGATATTGCAATGATTTTCTTGCTCGCCAAATTCCCATTTCCGAATAAAGCTGCTTCTTCAACAATGGAAACTGGTATATATCTATTTGACATGAAAAAAATTATTGCCCAATTAAAGGCAAGACAAAAAAAGTCACCATACTTGTTTATGAGAAATTGGTATTTAACAGTTATTTAAGCCTTAGTACACAGCTTTGCCCGAAACATAAGACAAGCGGACTAAAATTAAACGATTCGAGATCGAGGAAAAAATGCGTTACTTTTTGGAGGATACTTACTACTGTTATATTTTGCATGCACATTGCCGGACAAAAATACTCCAGGTGAATTACAATTGGTATACTAATTGGTATACTGAAATCGTTAATCCACCAGACTAATACCATAACATTTCGCCGGCTCCGCAGGCTCCAGCACAGGTGCCACCGTGCCCACCAAACAACCGCCGCCATTGCTGTACGGAACAACAGGAATTTTAATATTATTTAACAACAGTGTATACATACTGAACAAAACTGGAGTTTATAGTGAATATCTAAGTATATGTATTCACTCTAAATCTAGCTACTACGTTGAATTCACAACATTAACCCCGTTTTTAATTTGTTATAAAAACGTAAAATTGTGGTGTGGAAAGGATATTCAGGCAACGCTAAATTAAATTAAACCCGTTTTTCAGTCGATATCAGTCCGGCGAGGTGGAGAGTGGATATGCGACGTACTGCTCCTTAAACAGAAATCACAAAATTAACTCCTTTCAACTAAATTTTGATAATTATTGAAAAACGGAGTTAATTTTGGAAAGCCCATACCTGGACATCCACTACACACCCCATTTCCACTTCATTTTGATAATGACTGAAAAGCGCGGCTAAGTTCGCGAATTCAACATAGTAAGCGATATAGCCTATCCCTGAATATCCACTCCACACCCGGATTTTATTTATTAATAAATTTTGATATCGACTCACTAAAAAGCGGGGTTAATTTTGTAAATTCAACATTTTGTGCATTCAACATAGTATAAAGTATAGTCAATTTTTGTAAATTCAAACTCCATATAGACTGGAAAACGATTTTATTTAATACATTTTTATATTGGATCACTAAAAAACAAGGTTAACTTTGTGAATTCAACATAGTAAACGATGTAGTACATAGCTGAATATCCACTCTACACCACCGATTTGACATTTTTGATATCGTCAACTGAGAAAAAGAAAGAATGTATATGGAGGACCATGAAGGTATACGGAGGCGTATAAAGGTGTATCAAGATATATGAAGGTATATACGGGGGTGTAAACTCTACGAATCACCGTTTCGGGAGAAAAACGTAATTGGAAGGGGAATCTGAACACTTTCCCGGGAATCGGGAGACTTGGAAAAGTTTCCGGGAAGCAAAAAGTAATTAAATTGAGGTGAATGAAGGTATATTGATGTGCATGAAGGTATATTGAGGTGCATGAAGGTATATTGAGGTGCATGAAGGTATATTGAGGTGCTTAAAGGTATATTGAAGTGTATGAAGGCATATGAAGGTGCATGAAGGTATACTGAGGTGAATGAAGGTATTATGAAGGTGCATGAAGGTATACTGAGGCGAATGAAGGTATATGAAGGTGTATGAGGATATATGAAGGTGCATGAAGGTATATGGAGGTGTATGAAGGTAAATGAAGGTGCATGAAGGTATATTGAGGTGCATGAAGGTAAATAAAGGTGCATGAAGGTATATTGAGGTGCATGAAGGTATATTGAGGTGCCTGAAGGTATATTGAGGTGCCTAAAGGTATATTGAGGTGAATGAAGGAATATGAAGGTGTATGAGGGTATATGAAGGTGCATGAAGGTATATTGAGGTGCATGAAGGTATATGAAGGTGCATGAAGGTATATGAAGGTGCATGAAGGTATGTTGAGGTGCATGAGGGTACATTGAGGTGCATGAAGGAATATTGAGGTGCCTGAAGGTATATTGAGGTGAATGAAGGTATATTGATGTGCATGAAGGTATATGAAGGTGCATGAAGGTACATTGAGGTGCATGAAGGTATATTGAGGTGCATGAAGGTATATGAAAGTACATGAAGGTATAATGAGGTGCATGAAGGTATATGAAGGTGCATTAAGGTTTATGAACGTGCATGAAGGTATATTGAGGTGCATGAAGGTATATTGAGGTGCATGAAGGTATATGAAAGTACATGAAGGTATAATGAGGTGCATGAAGGTATATGAAGGTGCATTAAGGTATATGAAGGTGCATGAAGGTATATTGAGGTGCATGAAGGTATGTTGAGGTGCATGAAGGTATATTGAGGTGCATGAAGGTATATGAAGGTGCATGAAGGTATATGAAGGTGTATGAAGGTATATTGAGGTGCATGAAGGTATAGTGAGGTGCATGAAGGTATATGAAGGTGCATGAAGGTATATGAAGGTGTATGAAGGTATATTGAGGTGCATGAAGGTATATGAAGGTGCATGAAGGTTTATTGAAGTGCATGAAGGTATATTGAGGTGCATGAAGGTTTATTGAAGTGCATGAAGGTATATTGAGGTGCTTGAAGGTATATGAAGGTGCATGAAGGTATATTGAGGTGCATGAAGGTATATGAAGGTGCATGAAGGTATATTGAGGTGCATGAAGGTATATGAAGGTGCATGAAGGTATATGAAGGTGCATGAAGGTATGTTGAGGTGCATGAGGGTACATTGAGGTGCATGAAGGAATATTGAGGTGCCTGAAGGTATATTGATGTGAATGAAGGTATATTGATGTGCATGAAGGTATATGAAGGTGCACTGTGAAGGTACATTGAGGTGCATGAAGGTATATTGAGGTGCATGAAGGTATATGAAAGTACATGAAGGTATAATGAGGTGCATGAAGGTATATGAAGGTGCATTAAGGTATATGAAGGTGCATGAAGGTATATTGAGGTGCATGAAGGTATGTTGAGGTGCATGAAGGTATATTGAGGTGCATGAAGGTATATGAAGGTGCATGAAGGTATATGAAGGTGTATGAAGGTATATTTAGGTGCATGAAGGTATAGTGAGGTGTATGAGGGTATATGAAGGTGCATGAAGGTATATTGAGGTGCATGAAGGTATATGAAGGTGCATGAAGGTTTATTGAAGTGCATGAAGGTATATTGAGGTGCTTGAAGGTATATGAAGGTGCATGGAGGTATATTGAGGTGCATGAAGGTATATGAAGGCGCATGGAGGTATATTGAGGTTGATGAAGGTATTTGAAGGTGCATGAAGGTATATTGAGGTGCATGAAAATATATGAAGGTGCATTAAGGTATATGAAGGTGCATGAAGGTATATTGAGGTGCATTAAGGTATATTGAGGTGCATGAAGGTAAATGAAGGTGTATGAAGGTATATTGAGGTGCATGAAGGTATATTGAGGTGCGTGAAGGTATATTGAGGTGCGTGAAGGTATATGAAGGTGCATGGAGGTATATTGAGGTGCAGGAAGGTATATGAAGGTGCATGGAGGTATATTGAGGTGCATGAAGGTATGTTGAGGTGCATGAAGGTATATTGAGGTGCATGAAGGTATATGAAGGTGCATGAAGGTATATGAAGGTGTATGAAGGTATATTGAGGTGCATGAAGGTATAGTGAGGTGCATGAAGGTATATGAAGGTGCATGAAGGTATATGAAGGTGTATGAAGGTATATTGAGGTGCATGAAGGTATATGAAGGTGCATGAAGGTTTATTGAAGTGCATGAAGGTATATGAAGGTGTATGAAGGTATATTGAGGTGCATGAAGGTATAGTGAGGTGCATGAAGGTATATGAAGGTGCATGAAGGTATATGAAGGTGTATGAAGGTTTATTGAAGTGCATGAAGGTATATTGAGGTGCATGAAGGTTTATTGAAGTGCATGAAGGTATATTGAGGTGCTTGAAGGTATATGAAGGTGCATGAAGGTATATTGAGGTGCATGAAGGTATATGAAGGTGCATGAAGGTATATTGAGGTGCATGAAGGTATATGAAGGTGCATGAAGGTATATGAAGGTGCATGAAGGTATGTTGAGGTGCATGAGGGTACATTGAGGTGCATGAAGGAATATTGAGGTGCCTGAAGGTATATTGATGTGAATGAAGGTATATTGATGTGCATGAAGGTATATGAAGGTGCACTGTGAAGGTATATTGAGGTGCATGAAGGTATATGAAAGTACATGAAGGTATAATGAGGTGCATGAAGGTATATGAAGGTGCATTAAGGTATATGAAGGTGCATGAAGGTATATTGAGGTGCATGAAGGTATGTTGAGGTGCATGAAGGTATATTGAGGTGCATGAAGGTATATGAAGGTGCATGAAGGTATATGAAGGTGTATGAAGGTATATTTAGGTGCATGAAGGTATAGTGAGGTGCATGAAGGTATATTGAGGTGTATGAGGGTATATGAAGGTGCATGAAGGTATATTGAGGTGCATGAAGGTATATGAAGGTGCATGAAGGTTTATTGAAGTGCATGAAGGTATATTGAGGTGCTTGAAGGTATATGAAGGTGCATGGAGGTATATTGAGGTGCATGAAGGTATATGAAGGCGCATGGAGGTATATTGAGGTTGATGAAGGTATTTGAAGGTGCATGAAGGTATATTGAGGTGCATGAAAATATATGAAGGTGCATTAAGGTATATGAAGGTGCATGAAGGTATATTGAGGTGCATTAAGGTATATTGAGGTGCATGAAGGTAAATGAAGGTGTATGAAGGTATATTGAGGTGCATGAAGGTATATTGAGGTGCGTGAAGGTATATTGAGGTGCGTGAAGGTATATGAAGGTGCATGGAGGTATATTGAGGTGCATGAAGGTATATGAAGGTGCATGGAGGTATATTGAGGTTGATGACGGTATTTGAAGGTGCATGAAGGTATATTGAGGTGCATGAAGGTATATGAAGGTGCATGAAGGTATATTTAGGTGCATTAAGGTATATTGAGGTGCATGAAGGTAAATGAAGGTATATGAAGGTATATTGAGGTGCATGAAGGTATATGAATGCGCATGTAGGTATATTGAGGTGCATGAAGGTATATGAAGGTGCATGAAGGTATATTGAGGTGCATGAAGGTATATGAAGGTGCATGAAGGTATATGAAGGTGCATGAAGGTATGTTGAGGTGCATGAGGGTACATTGAGGTGCATGAAGGAATATTGAGGTGCCTGAAGGTATATTGATGTGAATGAAGGTATATTGATGTGCATGAAGGTATATGAAGGTGCACTGTGAAGGTACATTGAGGTGCATGAAGGTATATTGAGGTGCATGAAGGTATATGAAAGTACATGAAGGTATAATGAGGTGCATGAAGGTATATGAAGGTGCATTAAGGTATATGAAGGTGCATGAAGGTATATTGAGGTGCATGAAGGTATGTTGAGGTGCATGAAGGTATATTGAGGTGCATGAAGGTATATGAAGGTGCATGAAGGTATATGAAGGTGTATGAAGGTATATTTAGGTGCATGAAGGTATAGTGAGGTGCATGAAGGTATATTGAGGTGTATGAGGGTATATGAAGGTGCATGAAGGTATATTGAGGTGCATGAAGGTATATGAAGGTGCATGAAGGTTTATTGAAGTGCATGAAGGTATATTGAGGTGCTTGAAGGTATATGAAGGTGCATGGAGGTATATTGAGGTGCATGAAGGTATATGAAGGCGCATGGAGGTATATTGAGGTTGATGAAGGTATTTGAATGTGCATGAAGGTATATTGAGGTGCATGAAAATATATGAAGGTGCATTAAGGTATATGAAGGTGCATGAAGGTATATTGAGGTGCATTAAGGTATATTGAGGTGCATGAAGGTAAATGAAGGTGTATGAAGGTATATTGAGGTGCATGAAGGTATATTGAGGTGCGTGAAGGTATATTGAGGTGCGTGAAGGTATATGAAGGTGCATGGAGGTATATTGAGGTGCATGAAGGTATATGAAGGTGCATAGAGGTATATTGAGGTTGATGACGGTATTTGAAGGTGCATGAAGGTATATTGAGGTGCATGAAGGTATATGAAGGTGCATGAAGGTATATTGAGGTGCATTAAGGTATATTGAGGTGCATGAAGGTAAATGAAGGTATATGAAGGTATATTGAGGTGCATGAAGGTATATTGAGGTGCATGAAGGTATATTGAGGTGCGTGAAGGTATATGAAGGTGCATGGAGGTATATTGAGGTGCATGAAGGTATATGAAGGCGCATGTAGGTATATTGAGGTTGATGAAGGTATTTGAAGGTGCATGAAGGTATATTGAGGTGGATGAAGGTATATGGAGGTGCATTAAGGTGTATGAAGGTGCATGAAGGTATATCGAGGTGAATGAAGGTATATTGAGGTGAAGTAAGGTGTATGTAGGCGTATGAAAGTATATGAAGGTGTATGAAGGTATATTGAGGTGCATGAAGGTATATTGAGGTGAATGAAGGTATATTGAGGTGAAGTAAGGTGTATGTAGGCGTATGAAAGTATATGAAGGTGTATGAAGGTATATTGAGGTGCACGAAGGTATATGAAGGTTCATGAAGGTTTAATTAGGCCGTGTTAGTGGTGACGTAATGTAATTGCCGTTAAAGGAAATGGTCAGCGGTTTTGCTTTTTAAGGCTCGGAGCCATTCCTGCAATTAATGGCTACTTGAATACATTCGTCCGCCATGTTGGTTTCTTATCTGTAACCGCTGGACTTTCGCTGGCTCAACTATTCACGTGATTCAAACATTCGTTGCTAAGGAACATTGTTTTTCCAGGACTCCTCGCAACAAGAACTACAAAGCAAAGTTTGCCTCATTCAAAAGAGACATTTTCTAAAAAGAAAGCAACATGGCTAGGTTGGTACAGCCTCCTCCAAAATACACTCCAGAAGAATGGCACGCCTCAAACCATCTTCAATACTTCAACGCCGAACACGAGCGCGCCGCGGCTGAAAGGCTTCGAGATGAAAGCTTTCGCCTCACTCATGAGACCGAAGTCAGAACAAGGCAGACTCAGCTGGACGTGAACAAGAAGCTCGATCAGCGCATCACAGATATAAACTTTTGGAAATCGGAATTAGATCAAAAGCAGGCGGATACAGAAGATGAAATCTCCACCATGCTTCAGTTCAAGGCAAGGTTAGAAAGAGCTTTAGCCGACACAGAACTGCCTCTTATGATCGCCCAGCAATGCCTTGCCAACAGAGAGAAGAGAATGAAAGTTGATCTTGTCCACGACAATGTAGAAATGCAACTTCAGAAGGTAATAACACGATTCTTCTATTTTCGTATGTTTATTCCATAGAAATAACTTATTTAAAATTCTTGCCATAAATCTAACCGTTTGTTGCACCATAATGTTCATAGGAAGTGGAAGTGATTGAGGGCGTTCAAGCTTTACTACAAAGGACCCTTGAACAGGCAACAGAGCAAATAAGGTAAAAAATCTGAAGTGGAAAATAACAACATTTATAATACTTCACTTGTGAGTTTTTTTATTTAGATCTAGATTATAAAATTTCAATCATTGCACTGCAGTAAAAACAAATAGATGTATTATATACATAAACTTTGTACATGTATTTGAATGTATTGTTAGACATGACAGTTTTGTTGAAAACATGGTCAAAATAGTTGTCCTTCCGTGTATGTGGAGGGCATGGCAGCCTAATGGTTAGTGCGCTGGACTCCGGATCAGACGGCCTGGGTTTGAGCCCTGGTCAGGGCACTGCGTTGTGTTCTTGGGCAAGACACTTTACTCACGCAGTATATAAATGGGTCCCAGTGAATTTACTGCTGTGGGTAACCTTGTGTTGGACTAGCATCCCATCCAGGGGGATTGGAAATACCCGTACTCTCTGTTGCTTCATGCTAAGGAAATCTGGATAAGCTCCGGCCAAGGTGATCTCTGCAATCAACGGCACAGGTGACAAAAGAACACCAAAATAACCAGAAATAAATTCATACAAAGGTAAAGTCTGCATTCGGGCCTAGTGGCCCATCGGGCCGGAGCTTTTCCTGGTTTCTGTAGTAATATGAAGTGACAGAGAGTATTTCTACTCCCCCCTGGATGGGATGCTAGTCCATCGCAGAGTTACCCCAGCAGTATTTCGCCGGTACCCATTTATACACCCAGGTGGAGAGAGGCACTGTGAGAGTAAAGTGTCTTGCCCCAGAACACAACAAAGTGCCCTGGCTAGAGGCTTGAACCCAGACTGTCCGATCCGGAGTCCAGCGTACTAACCATTAGGCACTGCGCCTCCCAAAATTCAAAACAAGATGATTAATGAGGCAGGCGTAATCCAGTTGTTCATTCACAGATCTTGCATAATTCAATTCACCAGAAGCTGCACAGTTTGATTTATTAACTTTTCTTTATTTTTCAATTTCTCAATAGACTTTTGAGGTCAGCCAAATACTACCTGGATAAAGATAGGAAGGACAAATTCCAAGCTCATGGAATTGATAACAAATGTGCTTCACTAGAAAGCACTTCTGCTGGGCTGCATTTTTCCAAAGATGCTGTTAAGGTGGAAAAAAAGTAAGCTGTTGTTGCTGCTATCATGATCACACCATAACTTGTTTTTCAGATTTGATGTTGGAAATGAAAGGAATATAATATTATAATTACCTTTTTACTGTAACTTTTGCTATTAGGTATCTGTTACAATATATTTGTGTATGCCTGTTGATCATTACAGACCTTTCTTTCACAAATCAAAATTAAGTTTCGTGAGTAAAGTAGTTACAGCTTTACTGCAATATTACCAAGAAGACCTTTAATGGTACATGTACTTATTGAAGGAAATTATTCAGAAGCTCTTCGAAAAGAATGTTTTAAAACAAAACACAGTGTGGATGCAAATTTGTACCCTCTGTCATGTCATTGCATTGTTCCAGAAAATGTCCATTCATCCCCCACAGAAGGTTTTTGAGTTCAAACCCTCCCACAGAAGTTTGAGGTAAACTTGAAATGTTCAAGCTCCCCTCCCCCTCAGGATTTCCAGTGATCTTCCATGGGATGGGTATGGATATATTCTGACACCTACAGTCTATGCAATGCCATGCAACCTACCAAAAAATTTCTACAAAGACAAGACAATGCTATGTTATGTTACAAAGAACTCTACAAGGAAGAGACAATCAAGATAACTCAAGAAGTAGGGAGAAACCATTGCCTACAGCTCATGTTTCACTACACCCTTCTTTTCTTTGTTTCTTTCTTGCTTGCTTTATAGCAACAAAGAAGGAAAACCTGTGTTACTGATAACAAACTGCCTATATTT
Source organism: Blastomussa wellsi (assembly GCA_947652115.1). Taxonomy (NCBI): domain Eukaryota; kingdom Metazoa; phylum Cnidaria; class Anthozoa; order Scleractinia; family Plerogyridae; genus Blastomussa; species Blastomussa wellsi. Next base: position 15,444,051 of record OX393569.1, read on the forward strand.
TGCTTAATATTGAATTCACCATTTTTCTTTGTTGATTTTAGCTCTGTTACTCCTGATGAATGGGAAGATTTTTCCAACAAGAACATCCTTAAGGCAGAACGTGAGAAAAACTCTGCTATAAATCTGCGCAGCATTATAGATGGTATCCTTATGCAGACCTTGAGTGACCTTCAGGCTCAGTGCCAAGCTGTAAACCTTGCATTCCAGAAGAGAATTGAAGAAACTGTTGAAGCGAAAACAAAACTAGAGCAGCATTTAGAAAAGGTAATTATGGACTTAAGCATGTACATGTAAATCTGCCTAATTATAACTTTAGATGTATGAGTCAAAGCCTTTGTGACATTAAGAAGAGCGTCTCTAGTGGCATTTCTAATTGAATAAAAGAAAAAAAAATTGACTGTACCCAATCATTAACCAGGATAAAGCTATTTTTACCGTTGATTAATTAGTCAGTATTGTTTAATTTGAAAATCAAATATGAATTGTCAAACTCCTACCAAACTTAGCATTTTTATCAAAAAAAGAATTCTGCCTTCCCCAAATATTAGTTACAGTGCGACGCACCTTATTGTGGCCACCCAACAGACTTTTTTGACAAGTTAGCCTATCAGAGAGCGCAAGTTTGTTTGAGTTGACCTGCCTCCTTGTTGAAAGCGTGACAGGTTTAGTGACAACAACTTTGAACATTGCAAGGAGGTGGGACAGCTGAAACAAAACTGTGACCTCTGATTGGCTTATTATAACTTGTCAAAAAAGTTTGTTGGGTGGCCACACTAAGGCACGTCACGTTGTAATAGTAGGTAGCTACAGTGTACACCCTGTACTAATGTTTGTTTCAGTCCCACTTATAGAGTGATCAATTAACTATAATTATTATATTATTATTATTTCTTGTTCTTTTTCTCATCATCGTCGTTATCGTTATCGTCATCATCATCATCATCATTATCACTGTTATTATTTTTGTTGTTATTCTACAACAGAGTGATTTATGACATATATAAATCAAAGTATTATCAATTTTGTCTCATTGTGTGCCCAGGTGATGGAAGAAATTGCTGCCATGGAACAAAACATTGAAATGCTGAAGAGAGCTATTGCTGATAAAGAAGCACCTATGAAAGTGTCACAGACAAGATTGGAAAACAGAACCTTTAGGCCAAATGTGGAGCTCTGCCGAGACCGTGTACAGTACCGCCTGATAGAGGAAGTATTAGAAATTTCAACCAACATTGAGAGACTGCTGGAGAAGCGGGCCTATGCAGAGGCATCACTGAAAGGACTCATCAGAAAGCAGCTGTCACTGGAGGAAGATATTGAAGTAAAGGCAAACAGTCTTTTCATTGACAGAGATCAGTGTATGGAGTTGCGCAAACAGATTAACCATGTACCCCATTAATAAGGCTATTTTAGAAATATATTTCACCTCCAAAAGTTCTAAGTCAGTGCATTTTTTTAACTGTAAATTTATGAACAAGCAGCTAGCTGTTGGAACTAGTTTCTTTTTTATACCTTCCACAAAATCGAGTTGTTTTGACTGGAACTTTTTGTAACTTATACGTAGTGTATTATTTTTTTTTTCTTGATGGAAGTAAGGATTTCCAAATAATTTGTTTGGTGGAAACATAAATTTGTTGCAGCAAATTGGTTTCTGAAGGATCAAGCAACTGTATCTGTTGTAAATATGGTCATACTGCTTTACTGCAATAGTTTAAATGAATAAATGAAACATAACCAGTACATGTACATTTTTGGTGTTATCTATATTGTCTATTACTGTAATTTGATTTACAAGTACCAATGTTACATTCTTGGTCATTCATGAGGTGAAAGGGATATTTTTTATTTTTTTTATCACCATTCAGTTGCCAGAAGTTTTGTTTCTCTACCTGACCTGTGCACTTAGCCGTGTTCACTTGCTTTTAATGAGGGTTCTGAAAGAAGGGAGGATACAAATTTCCAGCCCAAATTTGGCCCAAGCCCCAATTCCCATCGCCAGCCTATTTCAACAGTGAAAATTTCCCCAAATCCCAGTCTGGGTGGAGGGGGTACTCCATTGAAATTCTTCCTTTTATACCTTCTCTAAACCTCTCAAAATTTCATTCAAATTCGGGCATACCCGCGCCTTAAGATTTCTATCGCATGATAGTTGATGGGAGTTAATATAAGTAAAAATTTTGTAATGAATTATATCTATAGAGAAATTATGAAAATTTGCAATAAAACATCTCTGATATTTTTTTCAAAATATTTTGATTTCTAATATTTCAGATCCAAATTTCGCCGTTAACTAACCTCGAATTATTCGCTTTGTACATATATGCATATAAGAGAATCAGTGACTTCGCGATTAATTAACTGCGAAATGTTCGTCCTAATATATTAGGGAATCAGTGACTTCGCGATTAATTAACTGCGAAATGTTCGTCTGAACATATAAGGAAATCAGTGACTTTGCGATTAATTAAATACGAAATGTTCGTCTGAATGCATTAGGGAATCAGTGACTTCGCGATTAATTCACTGCGAAATGTTCGTCTGAATATGTTAAGCAATCAGTGACTTCGCGATTAATTAACTGCGAAACGGTCGTCTGAATATATTATGGAATCAGGGACTTCGCGATTAATTAACTGCGAAATGGTTGTCTGAATATTTTAGTGAATCAGTGACTTCGCGATTAATTAACTGCGAAATGTTCGTCCTAATATGCCAGGGAATCAGTTACTTCGCGATTAATTAACTGCGAAATGTTCGTCTGAATATTTGAGGAAATCAGGGACTTCGCGATTAATTAACTGCGAAATGGTTGTCTGAAAATTTTATTAAATCAGGGACTTCGCGATTAATTAACTGCGAAATGGTTGTCAGAATATATTAGGGAATCAGTGACTTCGCGATTAATTAACTGCGAAATGTTCGTCTGTATATTTGAGGGAATCAGTGACTTCGCGATTAATTAAATGCGAAATGTTCGTCTACACATATCAAGTAATCAGGGACTTCGCGATTAATTAACTGCGAAATGGTTGTCTGAATATATTGAGGAATCAGTGACTTCGCGATTAATTAACTGCGAAATGTTCGTCCTAATATATTAGGGAATCAGTTACTTCGCGATTAATTAAATGCGAAATGTTCGTCTGAATATTTGAGGTAAACCAGGCATAGAAATCAAAATGGTAGATTTGCAACATGTTTCTTATTTCCACTTGAAACTTACCCCGATTGATAAGAGAAAAGGGAAGACAAGAGATGAGAGAGAAGAACAAAAAAACCCGATATCCTAGTGAAACAAACTTCACGATGTCTTACGCGTCCTTCTATCTTGCAACTGCTACATGTCGTATTTACTTTTTCAACCAAGCTTTAACATTGTTTGTTCCCTTATCGCTGATGGTATCCCTAAGTTCTCTCTCTAAAGTACGTCACCCTTGCACACACTAAGATTAACATTAACTGAGTAGAAGCTTGATCGTTCACTTTTAGAAATAAATCTGCAGCCTTTTTGGATTTACCGATCGTGGAAATACCGAGAATTCTAGACATATTGTATAAGCAGTGATAAGCTTATTGTATAAGCACTTGATTATATAAGTACTGATTCTGCAGTGTCAATAGAAGGTTATACAATTGTTAGGCGTGACCGGTGCAGAGGTGGTGGTGGTGTTGCCATGTACATTCGTAACGTTATCGATTATAAAATCAGATCCGACCTTTCTGATCCAGATCTTGAGTTCTTGTGTATTGAAATTCAAAAACCCAAGGCCAAGCCATTTCTTCTTTCAAACTGGTACAGACCTCCGAATACACCAATTGAGCTTTTTGTTCAGTTCGAGGTCCTTCTGGGAAAGATTGAAGCGGAAAATATTGAATCAAATATACTAGGTGATTTAAACTGTGACATGACGGCAGTTACCCGAGCTAATGAAACTAAACACCTTATTGAACTCTGTGAATCGTATCAATATGCTCAATTGATTAAGGAGCCTACACGTGTCACCTCAAGTTCTAAATCACTTATCGACTTATTTCTTACCAATGAGCCCGACAAATTTGTTACATCAGGCGTGTCTCACATTGGTTGCAGCGATCACAGTTTAATCTATGTCTCTAGAAAATTAACATGCCCTAGGTCGTTCCCGCGAATCATTGAATCGAGACAATACAAAAATTTTGTGCCCGATAACTTTATGAATGACATGGCGCTGGTACCTTGGGACATAATAGAGCAAATAGATAATCCTACTAGAGCGTGGGAGGTGTGGAAACAATCATTCTTAGCAGTAGCCAACCTTCATGCACCTGTTAAGAAAAGGAGAGTCAGAAACTCTAAGGCTCCCTGGCTCACCCCTGAAATCAAGCGATTGATGTGGGAAAGAGACAGAACAAAGCGAAGTGCAACCATCACCAATGATCAGTTAAAATGGGCGGAGTACAGACGACTTAAGAATCGAGTAAACCATTCTATTAAGGCCTGCAAGAAGAATTACTATCATTCTTACTTCAAGGATAACGTTGGGAAAGCAAAAGCGACTTGGAATGGAATTAATACAATATTATCGCGAAAGAAAAACTCTGCCCCGGCGTCAAAACTGATTATTGGTGACACGGTGATAACGGACCCCCATGAGCTAAGCAACGCTTTTAACAGGCATTTTACCGATATTGGCCCCAATTTGGCGGCAAACATAAACCCCCCTCGAGTCAGTTTTCGTGATTTTGTAGAATCTTGTGAGAGCACCTTCGAGCTTGAATTACTTACTACTGACGGACTGCGCAAACTCGTGAACGATATCCCTGTAGGCAAGGCTGATGGCCTCGATGGTATTCCAACTTGCCTCTTAAAGTTATCATTTTCACTCATTGCGTCTTCCCTGACACACATTTTTAATCTAGTTATTTCCACTGGAATCATTCCCAAAGACTGGAAAAGTGCTAGAGTAACTCCAATTTTCAAAGCTGACTCGAAGGTTGACCCAGCCAATTACAGGCCAATTTCTGTACTTTCTGTAATAGCTAAGCTCTTTGAAAAAGCCATTTTTAATCAGGTATATACATATTTAAATGACAATAAGTTACTTTCGAAATATCAGTCTGGCTTTAGACCTATGCACTCTACTCTTACTGCTCTTATTGATATCACAGACAATTGGTATCTTAACATTGACGATGGTTTGACAAATGCCATTCTGTTTATTGATTTAAAAAAGGCATTTGATACTATTGACCATGAGATCCTTCTGTCAAAATTGGAGCTGTATGGGTTTAAAGGTGCAAGTCTTAATCTTTTCCGAGACTACCTCTCTGATAGAACTCAGGTTACAGTTATAAACAACGTAAATTCTGAAACTAGCTTCATAAGTTGCGGGGTGCCTCAAGGCTCAATCCTCGGCCCCCTACTATTCCTACTGTACATTAACGATCTCCCAAACTGTAACCTTCTATCAGATGTGGCGATGTACGCCGACGACACTAATCTTACGTTTGCCTCCAAAGACCCTGATGAGTTGTTTTCATCCCTGACTCACGATTTAGGTAATCTGAAGCAATGGCTCGATTCTAACCGTCTAAGTCTTAATGTCCTCAAAACTAAGTGTCTGTTTACAGGTACAAGGCACAAAATCTCCTTGCTCCCTAGTGAACCTCACATATGCCTTGATGGGCATTCAATTGAACGAGTCAATAATTACAAATGCCTAGGCGTTCAGGTTGATGAAACACTCTCGTGGGAAGCTCACATCTCCGAAGTCGTCGGTAAGGTTGCTAAAGTACTTGCTGCCCTGAGGAGACTAAGACCGATATGTCCCCAGAGTACCCTAGTTACAATTTACAAGTCACTGATTCTTCCGCATCTCGATTATTGCAGCGCTGTCTGGGGCTGCATCGGTAATGGCCTCAGCCAAAAACTAGAGAAACTACAAAACAGGGCTGCACGCATAATAACAGGTTCTAGTTGGGATTCCAGATCTGCCCAGATTCTTCATGCCCTTAAATGGAATAGCCTCGCTGACAGACGTGAAAAACAACTGAAATCTTTAATGTTCAAAACTGTAAATAACCTTGTACCCGAATACCTGTCTGATAAATTCGCCAGCGTTAATACCATCCACAGACATAATCTTCGAGGTGCGCAACATAACCTGTTTATTCCGCGTCCGAACACTGAGGCCCTCAAAAAGAGTTTTCGTTATAGGGGCGCAGTAACATGGAACAGTCTGTCAGCGGAGGCTAAGCAGGCCACTACTTTAGATAGTTTTTATTCTGCTATTGTACATTAGTAATTTCTTAACTTAGTTTAGCACTTATTTTAGGATTTTTTTAACAATGTCTGTAATTTAGTCTTAGTTTTTATGTACTAGGTTTAATGCGCACGGCTCTTTAGAAGACCACTTTTTAGTGATAAGGATCCCGTGGATAAATAAAGTTTATTATTATTATTAAGCATACCACCGCGACAACTAAAACAAATAGTGATCTTCAAACGGAAACTTTGTAAGAATGGCTTAATTACAAATCATGGAGGTCCCAGCCAAGGTGAGCAGAAATTCCCAACATGAACATTTGGCATTTAATTAATCGCGAAGTCACTGATGCCCGCATATATTCAGACGAACATTTCGCATTTAATTAATGGCGAAGTCACTGATGCCCTGATATATTCTAACGAATATTTTGCAGTTAATTAATCGCGAAGTCCCTGATTTCCTTATATATGTAGACGAACATTTTGCAGTTAATAAATCGCGAAATCATTGATTTCGTTATATGTGAAGATGTACATTTCGCAGTTAATTAATCGCGAAGTCCCTGATTCCCTCATATATTCAGACGAACATTTCGCAGTTAATTAATCGCGAAGTCCCTGATTTCCTCATATGTTCAGACGAACATTTCGCAGTTAATTAATCGCGAAGTCCCTGATTTCCACATATATGTAGACAAACATTTCGCAGTTAATTAATCGCGAAGTCCCTGATTCTCTTTTATATGTAGCCGAACATTTCGCAGTTAATTAATCGCGAAGTCCCTGATTTCCTTATATATGTAGACGAACATTTTGCAGTTAATAAATCGCGAAATCATTGATTTCGTTACATGTGAAGATGTACATTTCGCAGTTAATTAATCGCGAAGTCCCTGATTCCCTCATATATTCAGACGAACATTTCGCAGTTAATTAATCGCGAAATCATTGATTTACCTATATATGTTGACGAACATTTCGCAGTTAATTAATCGCGAAGTCACTGATTCCCTCATATATTCAGACGAACATTTCGCAGTAAATTAATCGCGAAGTCCCTGATTTCCTTATATATTCAGACGAACATTTCGCAGTTAATTAATCGCGAAGTCCCTGATTTCCTCATATATTCAGACGAACATTTCGCAGTTAATTAATCGCGAAGTCCCTGATTTCCTCATATGTTCAGACGAACATTTCGCAGTTAATTAATCGCGAAGTCCCTGATTTCCTTATATATGTAGACAAACATTTCGCAGTTAATTAATCGCGAAGTCCCTGATTCTCTTGTATATGTAGACGAACATTTCGCAGTTAACTAACTGCAAAGTCCTTCGCTTCTGTAATATGTACAGAGAGACATTTTTGCTAAATTTCATTTGTCTCTATAAAGTGACATAAATGCAAACTTTGCAATTGTAAAATCTCTCATAGTTGATGAGGGTGAAGCCTGAATCAACTATTACGAGACAGAAATCTAGTACCTACTAGACGTTCAAAACTTAACAACGAGATTACCCAAACCTCACTGAAAACACTTTACCAATGCGAATAAGCAAGCACCATTTTGTTGACAGCTGCTACTCACGTTCTATTTGACAATTAGACTACGAGCCCGAGTTTTCTATGAGCGAATACTCAACGAGGCGCAGCCAAGTTGACTATCGCTCATAGAAAACGAGGTTGAGTAGTCTAATTGTTTTAGTAGAAACTCTAAAAAATTGCATTCCAAAAGCTACCATATCAAGAAAAATCTTGCCTAGAAATAGAAAACAGTCGGAGAAAGAATACAAAACAGTCGGAGAACCAATCAGATTCAAGAATTTCCAATCGAACACAGATGAGTTTCTGCTAACAAGATAAGTAGCGTAGCCAATCAGAGAACAGCATTTGTGACAGAACGCTGGAAGATTTATACTAATCACTTTTACAGTACAGGTATGTGGGATCTACTCCGAATACATGAAAATAATTAATAAAAATAATTGCTTGCCCTGACAAATGATTTGATTTGCTCAAAGCTAACAAAGGGAGTCCAATCACATCAGCTGTTTCAAAATCCCTTTATCGCAAGCAAGTTTAGGGTGCGTTCCTTTGGTATGATCTAGATCATCTCTCGGATCATGGTGCATCAAAGGCGCCGGCGAAACCACTCTGAGCAAGGATTCGTCTGTTCCTTTGATGCACCATGATCTGAGTGATCTCGATCTCGGATCACTGATCCTGATCCGGATCACCCCAAATACCGGCACTTGAGTTCGAGACACCTGTTTTCTAAATGTTTTTCGCGCTTTATTTTGGCGCGAAAAATTGAGTTCATTACCAGTCTCCAGTCTGCCAAGTGTCTTTCAGCGATCCAACATGGCCGATCAACAAACGTCGGAGTCTTCAAACACTACGGGGACATCTTCAAGCTCCCAGAGCCAGAGCATCCCTTCTTCGGCAAGTATGGATTCAGCAGGTACTGCCGCTACCCTTCCTACCCAGGATGTGGTTGATGGAATGTCGGATGAAGAAGAACAAAGGATCTGCAGCTGGGGAAGGTTGTTTCCTTTGGGCATTGGTTTCGAAAAAATCGGTGAGTAATTTAATATTTTCAGAAACCTTTTTGTATAACGTAATTAGTTAAGTCTTGATAGGTATAAAACCTAGCGGAAAAATCATAATTTTAACCATTCCACACGTTGTTTGTAGTTCAGGAATGACAATGTTTCCATGTTTGCGTTTATAAATTTGATTTATGTTTTTAGCTACTGCAACTGTTGTAACTGAGCAGACATCTGTCGATATATTATTATCCAATAGTCTCAGATCGTTCCTTGAATGGAGAGCACATGGCTCCGTTTAGAATGTAATTTCATTGCTAGTATAAAATCCCATTAAGGGAATTTTCGAAGATTTATTTCCCAAATTGGAGAGCACATGGTCTTGTGTACAATATAACTGTCACATGATATGGCTACAAATTGTCCAATTTGAGAAGTAATTTTCTCAAACTCATTAAACCAATTGTGTGTCCACATTTAGGTCACATGAATGGACTTTGATACTGAGATAAAGAACAGCATGTTTGGAATCCAAACACGCGTATTTGGATATTGAAGCGTGTGTTTGGAAATCAATTGAATTGGAAAAAACAATACAGAACTTGAACAAAGCTTTATTGCTTCTTATTGTCTGCTGCTAAGATTGACCTTTACAGTACAGTACATTTCAGTACAACATTCCTGAATTTAACATTCCACACGCACTATTTACAATTTATGACAAATTTGGTTCATCCTCAGTGTAATTATAAGAACCTGTGAAACTCACCAGTGACATAAAATAAAGAACGAACAAGACAACAAAGAGCTCAAAACAACATACAACAGGAAAACAATCGCTACGAAACAAAGAGAACTTTATGTCACAGGTTCTTGCCTTGAAGTAAACCCAAACATTTCCATGCAAGGAATGAGGCAGATAGTGACGACCTTTCTTATTCAGAACTTCTTGGACGAATCTGGTGAGCCACTAGTTGAGGTAAAGACTACCGGTATCCTCGACATTCAACATCGTAATCTAAATTTATTAAAAAAAAAAAATCTTTGACCATGCTTCCTGGGTCAAGTAAAGGGAATTTTTGCTTATGCACTGTTTAGCTGAAGTTCTTAAAACCTCAACAGACCAATTGTATTAATGTACTGTGGACTTTTAGGCTGGGGCTGTGCAAGCAAAGCATCTCCTTGCACACTTTATTGGGCAGCTGAAACCGGCAAGATTCATCCTGAGCTAACCCGTCCATATTTTGAAACTAACAGCAGGGCTTAACACTAACAGTAGCCAACTAGCCACAGACTAGTAGAAATTTAGTTTTTGATTAGTATGTTTTTGATTTCCACCAGCCACTTTGGCTAGTAAACAAAATGAATTTGGCTGAACTAGTTTCTGTCTTGACTTCTATACCTGCCAAGTTGAACATTTTTTGAGTCAAAACCAGGAGATTTTTATCAGGATTTTCGTAAAAGGCCCGATCATTTCCAAAGTCTTCCTAAGATTCTGGAGGTCATTCCAAAGATAGTCCAAATATTTCTAGTTCCCAGTCCCTGGATATGTTTGCTGGTGAAGTACAGTCATTCAGACGAACATTTCTTTTCAAGCATTGTGTCAGTTTGGAATGCAATTATCACAAATTTTTCAGCGAGGCATGATAAACTGGTTTGCATGTGTGAGTAGGTGTGAAATTGATGTTTTCAGCCACTAGGCTAGTAAGCTGAAAAGCCACTTTGGCCCCCTCATTTACATGTGCCAGAACCTGTTGTGGAACAAGGAATAACACTAAAGATGCTATTCTTATTAAATGACAAGTGGCCCTCTATTCTGTAGTTAGCCCATCAGGAACATCAGCCAAGATGATGAGCAAATGGTCTGTAGAATTGAACATAGGACTAAGAAGCCAGGCATTTTCACTGAAACACAAAAATATTTTTTGTGCCCAATCAGAGGCAAGCATTCAATGGGTTGTGGAACTGGTTGGTAGAGAATTGCATCCCATGGGTTGTTTCGTGAATTCTTGTAAACTTTAGTTCGCACCAATTTTGCTAGATGTATCTTTGCAATATTTAAAGGGAAATGAGGCCCAGGTAGGTCCTAATCTGGCCTGAATTATATGAACCTTTGGTGAAAGAAAGATGAGTGTCTAGCGGGTGGGGTTGCTGTAATTGACTGATGCGTTAGACAGTGCCTGCCTCTCTATCCAAATTTCTAAAAAAATGCCTCCTTTCTTCCCCTTTGTGTCCCTCTCCTTCAAGAGGGGCACTTACCAGTACCAAACAAGAAATTTTTTGTGGAGGGTGGCATCAGTCCTTAACCCATTGACTCCTAAACTGGCCGTAACCGGCCATGACAGACCTTGACCTTTGGTCCGCTTCTGACGTCATCAGCTCTGACCAAAATACGAATCCCATTTATCCCAGTTCTACAGAAGGGAAAGAGCTTTCCAATGATACCCAGATGATATTGATTTGGCCAATGGAGCTTGAAATATGCAGGAAAACGCTTAGAATTTTCCGCCAAAAACTAGGAGGAAAATTTCCCTCACTTACCCTTGGCTACTCCATGTTGAGTATTTCCCATCTCAATGATGCTGTCGTGGCAATTCTTGAACCGAAAGCAAGCCCAGTAAAAGGCCAACATAAGCATAAAAAAGATACGAGGAAAGGAGAAAGGAAAAGCGAAAAATAAAAATAAAGAAATCGAAAAGCGTAAAGACGTGGGTCACTTTCTCGACCTATCTCGAAATTTTGATTTGTGCGCATGCCTGAGCTAAAATATCGTTAAATGCGATACTAGTGAAAAACCTGGCATGCCTTCATTCTGCAAATGCATTTTGGAGAAATTTGAAGCATATTTAGACTATAACTGACTAGAAAATGTTCAAAATGTCTAAAAAACACCTTTTTTTAAAAAATCTCCAGGAGTCAATGGGTTAAGGGAGGGAGGATGGCTAATAATCTAGTGAGGATCTGTGCCCTCATGGGTGTCCTGTGGGCATGTGAAATATTTCAAGGATTTTTTATTCCACTTTGTCTGTGCATTTGTCTTCCATTCCACATTATTTTGAATAAATTATTTCAGGTCATTGTGTGTATCAGAAATACCAAACTGAAGTAAGCAAAATTTGTGGGCTTTTGTGTTTCAAGCATAATCCATGAATTGCAAGTCAAAAAAGAAATTTGTTTGTGAACTCCCTCTTTACACATATGATCATATGCTATAATTTTATTGATGAAAATTTTATTTCAAGCGGACATAGGAACTCAAATTTACAGTCAAATACTCAGTGTTTCTGCTTGAGATTCTAACTAGAATGAGCTTCGTTTATTGTGTGAACAGATTGCGTTAGTTCCAGAAACAAAATCCTTAGGTTGATGAGTGGTTTAGTCAGTCCCTGACCTTCCTCTCTGGTTTCTCTCATGACAGATGTGTCATGGGTCCCATTTTATTAGAGCTGAAAAGATAAAGCTCATTACAATTATTCCATTGAATGTTTGTAGTTATTGCGGGCGGTATAACATAATATAATTTTCTTTTTTTTACTTTCTCTTAAGATCTTGAAAAAGATGCAAATACTTTTGGCCGTGGCACGAACAATGACATCTGTTTTGAGCCAAGAGCTTTCAAAAAGAATCCACAGTATCAGGCAATCAGCACAAAACATTTCAAGCTGTACAGGGTATGTAAAATAATGCCAGTAACAATATCTTGTATTAATTTTGATGTCTATAATTTTGGCTATGATATACCGTATATGAATTTCACAAAAGAAAAATTTAAATACTGGTAAGTTGGCTTTTTTTATTCAGGGTTGTTGTTTTTTGGAAGTCGCTATACTTTTAAAAAGATTGGTTATCCATTATCTATGTAATAGATGTAGTTATCTTTATAAGTATTGTTGGGAGTTTGGAGACAAATCACCTTGACACTTACCGTAAGTTACAGGTTAAGTGAATGAGAAGTTTTTACTTCTCCTAGATGGGTTTCACAGTGAACCTCCTAGCATTTTCCTATCTTGTCTTAAGGCATGCATATGTTGTGGTTTAAACTTATCCCTGGTTTAAAATTGATTTGCCTTTGTTTCAGATTATGCTAATCAACATGAGACAAAGGGAAATCAATATCAAACTGGTTTAAAAAAATTTAAGCCAGGGATCAATTTAAACCACAACACATATATGATAAGCTGAATTTCAGTCTGGGCTAAAATTTCAGGCCAGTTACTACAAAAATCACCGTACTGTGAAGTGGGCCCAAATTTTCATATCACTGCCCCACCCGCTGTTGACAAATTCCAGAATACGAAATTCCTGTGGCTCATGTGTATATTTTAGCCACCTGAAAGTAGCGACTTCTGAAAGTTGTCAGGTGTGTGGATCCAGACCAGCTTCCGCCATTTTCCCAAATCAGTCCAAACTTTTACAATGAGTAAATAGTTTGTGAGTTAAGAATGTTCAAGTTAAGTGTCAAAAAGGTGAAAACATGTGGTCAACATCTAACACCTGAAAGTGGCACTTTGGTGTTCAAGTTTAAACGTTTTCCTGGTTGGAGCATGCCACCAGACCCCTTATAGGCATGCACTTTTGTCACTCTGAAAAGACAGGAAACGGTCACCATTTTTCTGGATCTGCACCTGGTTGTGACCTTCTGAAAATAGCAACAACAAACTGAAGGATACTAAATCTGAAAGCAATGAGGGCCGTGACTTTCATACATAATACTCATGTAACTTTATGGGTTTTTTTCACAAGACTACAGTAGTTCAGTTTTATTTTCTTATGAATTTTTAGGAGTGCAGTGCAGATGGAACATTTAATGTATTTATAACAGATCTTAGGTGAGTACCACACCTTAAAGCAGTGATCCCAACATTTTGAATCAACATAGACTGTTCACAGGCCGCTATTTTTCGTGTTTTTCCTCGATCGGTGAACACGGTGAATGAATCGTGAGAGAACTGGACTCCAGTGCAAAATGTGCTCACTCCCCAGTCCCACCCCCTAGTGCTTTGACTCATACTCGCTTCACTCGCTGTTTTTTGCTCACACGCGTTCTTTTGCGTTGAAAAAATAGAGCTGCTGTGAACAGTCTAGAATCAACACCATACAAAAGTAGAGAGACAAGGGCACAAGAGTGATGGGGAACAGTATCAGGAGACAAAGGGGAGGACGTGGGACTCTCAAGATGGAGGAAGCCAGGAGAAATAAACAGTTCCTTTAATTTACAATGTTGCATATTCACATATTGTAACATTCTCGTCCCCGTCGTCGTCCGCTGGCAGGGCCTTGGGACGAAAAACGAAGGGCTCTGGGGACATACGATTTTCAAAAAAATTCAAATTCTTTTTATTGAGGTTTGAGAACAAAGAAATCTTAAACAGAAGTCAAAATGTTCACTGGCCACCATATTACAACACACAACATGTAGAAACATCAATGCTAAATACATGAAGTCCGGAAGTCCTAGAATCTTGGATTAGAAATCGTATTTCTCCAGAGCCCTTCGTTTCTCGTGCCAAGGCCCTGCCGGCTAAGAGAAACGAAAAGGGTTATGGGGACAAGAATGATGTTGTAACAGAAAACAGTACCAAGAGGACTAGGAACCAGGAACTGTAAGTTAAGGACGTTCGCGCAAAAATGTTCTACCATTGATTTTTTTCTGAAACTCTCAACACTGAAAAGTAATGAGTAACTGGTGTCAGAAGTGCAAAAAAAATTGGGGTCAGCGACTTAGTTTTGGAGATAGCATGCCCAGAAGAACTCCCTAAATCTGAAAACTCACGCTTTGTTAGCTTATACGATTACAGTGTCTGTAAGCAAAAAAATATTGCAAATAAATCTTTGAAATAAATGTATCTCTGTCAAATGTTGTTTAAATGGACCCATAAAGTGAATTTATTCACTTGGTGTGGTTCCTTGAAGAAAAAATTCGCATTTATTCGCAAATCCACTCGCCTAACAGCCGCAAGATGGCAGGATTCGATGTCCTCTGGGCAGAAAACTTCAAAATGTTTAAACTTCCCACACTGATTTTTTGTTCATTTTTTGACAATCTGCTGAGAAATGTAAATAAAATCAGTTCATGGAAAAAAGTAGGGGTCACCGACCATTTAAGATAGGAAGAGAGTAAACTACCAGCAAAGCTACGAAGCGGCTCAATGGATGACGTGGCGTGACAAATTCCGTGCGCAGTAATGATGCGCACAAACAGTTAGTGCGAACGTCGTTCAATCAACCATCCCTTTAAGGTTCCCTTATTTTGGTGGAAGGCATAGATACTCTACATATATGAGGGTGGGGGTACATTTGCAAAAGTGTTTGATTGAAGATTAAGTTCTTTGATGACCAGGTCCAAGAGAAGGAGTGAGGTTTGTTTCCCTCAACCGTCTGTGGTCCTAATAATTTATTTGCCACAGAATTTTCATAAAAAGAAAAAAAAGGTTTTAAGTTTGGACTGCCAAACACTAATTATCTCTATATTGAAGGAAACTTTTCCTCACCTTTCAGTTTTATTTTTCAGTTCAAATGGGACATTCGTCAATGGAGAAAAGATCGGTAAATAATTGTTTGTTTCACAAGTTCAACCATTTATGTCTCATGCTCAATATTTAAAAAATAAAGAAACCTAAACCACATACTATACTGTCATAAAACACGACGGCCATTTGAGAACACAGGGGAAATGAAGAAATAGATTTTATACGCCACGAGTAAAAACAACAAAACACGCACAATCGATAAACTGAAGCAATTTAATTTCGCTTCTTCTATTTTCCCCTCAAACTTAGAAGCTTTTTCAACAATTTCTGCAGCTTGACTCAGAATTTCTTCATAGAAAATGTTCTCCGCCATCCCTTGCGAATTTTCACACTTTTTCTGTGTTTTATACTCTGATAAAACATGGTTTTTTGACCAATCAGAGCACACACAGAATCCTATCTATATATTCCATTTATTGTCTCTTACTGTATGTTTCATTTATTGTTAATTTTGAGAATTCAGTATTACATCAAAACAGTATCGTCTAGAGTTATTATTATATTTTCCCAAAATCAGAGAACACTATGCAGTGCCCTGGCCAAGGCTCGAACCCAGATTGTTCAAGATGAGTGTACTGATCATTTAGGCCACCACATAAAAAGGTTCAAATTTAAACTTCCAGTCACTCGTTTTGGCCTGAAAACTCTCCAGTTAGCCTGATATTAATTACTTTAATGTTTAATTTTAATTAGTTGTTTTAGATTTCTTTTAATTTAACTTTGCTAATGAAAATAATCAAACACCATCTTTATATTGTTTAACTTTATTCAATCTTTATTTTTTAATGTTTTTGATCATTTTAGGTAG
The DNA here is from genome assembly GCA_947652115.1 of Blastomussa wellsi. Taxonomy (NCBI): domain Eukaryota; kingdom Metazoa; phylum Cnidaria; class Anthozoa; order Scleractinia; family Plerogyridae; genus Blastomussa; species Blastomussa wellsi. Next base: position 15,460,182 of record OX393569.1, read on the forward strand.
AAACAATACACATCCATTAAAAAACAATGATGAAATATCATTATCTTTAAAGAAACACAAAGGTAAGAAACTCAATCATATGAAAGACGATTTCAAATAAACAAAATCATTATATTTATGCATTAAGTGATCGCAGGGTACTATGTGTAAATAATGAAATATTTTTTGAAGCTTATGTATTCCAGAACATCAGCCAAGCTGACGAAGAGTTTAAGTCACTTCCAGAGGTACGTGAAATATGATAATGAAACTCGGCAGGTACAATTCTACACCTTAAGGTTACACAATACCTTCAGAGGGCTACTTTTGGCAAAAAAGTTTTTTAACACTAAAAGGAAGGTTGCTATAATTATAATCTAACATTTCCCAAAAAATGAAACTAAAATCTTGAAACCTGCACGAGATATTTAGAAAAAAAGATTTTTTAATAAAAGTCAATGAAACTGCAATGTGTCATAATCCTCATAGCATGTCGGCTGCCCTGGGTGCTCTGATTACGAGGACCACGTTACTGTTATTCGCTTAAGTTAGTTTATTCGCTTAAGTTAGCTTAAGTTAGTTCTCGCAAATCAATTCAAAGACATCACCGTCAAACCTAAACCAAATAAACATGTCTTTGCATGCGGTGCCATGCGGTAAAGACAAGTGAACGAGAAGAACGTGACTGCCACACGATCATATTGTCCTAGAATTCCCACAAAAATCATTTCGCTTGACGGATATCTCAATGAAAGCAAGATGTGTTTACAAATCTTTGAACGGCGAAAACTATTTGTTTTTGGCGAGAATGCCATCTCTTGATGGATTTTAATGAAATTTGGCCAGAACTTTCATAAAGCATTGAGGAACAAAAGTGTGTCAGGGATTTTTAAAATTTTGGATATTTTTCTTTTGACAGCTGCGAATGTACCGAAGCCGGGAAAATTTTCCATGCCATAACTTTATGGGTTTATAAAAAGAATAACACAGACAGACAGACTAATGCTTGCTGATTAACACAGTGCAGTTCTTTTACATCAGCATTTGCATTTGATGCCCGATTAATTCAGCGGAATGAAAGTCTGTTGTTTTCTGTTTTCCAGCGTCTTTCTTTTTACAAAATGGAATGAACAGCATAGCGGATATTTTTTCGAATTCTACAGTTTAAAACCTTTCCATTGATATATAGTTTGTAGTAGTTTCCTTGAAAACAACGTAAGTAGGGATTTCTTTTCTTAAGGATACCGTGAAGGTATTGTGTAACCTTAAAAACATAAACTGCAAGTGCAGCTTGTTGGAAAAATTGCATGAAACTTTCTAACAATAATAAATTTATTTGACTTACTGTTAAACTGTGACTTATTTGTTTGGAGGGCATAATATTATGCAGAAGAGACTTACGTTGAGGTTTACGGCAACTAAAAATTTTTCAGTGCATGTATTATAAGAATTCCATGTGGTAAAGCTCTCTAAACAAAATGATGTGACATCCTACACAGGGCTTGACATTGACGCACCCCAGGGCACGACAAAAAGGCTGTCCAATAGCCCAGGACTAGTGAAACAATAGCTCAGGCTTGTACCTTCTGATAACACTTATAATTTTGAGACGGAAAGTAGAATTTGTAATCTACTTTCCAAAGTGGAAAGTGGTGTTAAAAGTTAGTGTCAGCATCAAACAAACAGCACAGGTCTCTGACCATGCTCTATAATGAAAGCCCTACAGTAGGGGACTTCTAAAAAATAGTTATATTTTACTAGTATAAACACATGAGCTTATATTTGGGGGACTTTATAATCAGATGAAAATTTTTCAGTATTTTTTATTGGTTACATAGCATCAGATAGTCTACCAGACTTTCCTTTTAGAGTAATAATATTTCTATTTTTGACAGGATTTGAGGGAGAAGTATGTTTTGTCCACAGTTATTGGACGGTGGGTTACACTGTTTTGTGTTTAACATACAGTATTTGTGTGTACCGGGGTAATGTAGCACCAATTAATCTGGGATTAAAGTACAAGGAAAACAAACAAACAATCACTTGCCATAAGTCCCAGAACCGAGCTTCATTTGTATTTTGTATATCTGACCTTCTTAATTATTTGAAACCAATGTGATTCAAATCAAATAAAAGTGTTTATGGTTTTTCATTTTCACAGCAAGATCGTAAAACATGGATAGCTCTATCCCCTAAATAAACTGTAGTACTGTAGTAGTAACTTTATTTGCCCTCAGATTTTACAGTGTAGTATCCCCGAGCAATCCCAACCTTGACATAACAACAGGCAAAGACCACACCACAACACTAGGAACTCTGTGCTACATAAGGTTTCATGATTGCAGTTTCTACATTTCCTTTCTTCTAATTTTCTTAAGAAACCTTATGACCCATGCTTAATTTAACCACTGTGTGTAACTGGATGTTCATGCAAGATTGATTGATTGATTGATTGATTGATTGATTGATTGATTGATTGATTGATTGATTGATTGATTGATTGATGATTGACTGACTGATTGACTGACTGACTGACTGGCTGGCTGGCTGACTGACTGATTGGTTGATCGATCGGTCAATTGGTGGACTGATTTATTGATTGATTGACTGACCAACCGACTGACCAAGCGACTCATTGATTGATTGGTTGTGTGATCGATTGTCTTATCAACAACTTCAACTTCAACAACTTTATTAAAACCAAATATAATAGTTAGTGGATGGCCTACCCCGCAAATAGCTAGAAAAAGCTAATCGAGGCAGGATAAGCCAAATACAAGAACACACCTATTGAAAGACAAATTTACACAACAACAATTAGTTTAACAAATTAAAGGTACAAATTACAAAAGGACTGATTATATTTATGCTTATCATGTTTTATTAGAGGTGCTTGTGGTGAAGTGCGCTTAGCATTCAGCAAGGGACCTTGCCAAAAGTATGCGGTCAAAATTATCAGCAAGAAAACATTTTCAGTTGGGGTTAGTTCCTCCTTGTCTGGTCTTTTTATAAGAAAAATGGTTAAATAAAATTTATCCACTGTTGACATCATTGTGAAGTTTTGCAACAATTTTTTGTGAACAATGTCACAATGCAGCAGTGCCATACATGTTTGTTCTAATGTAGAGTTTTCCAATGTGTGTGTATTTTTCATCTTTTCCCACATGAAAAATTAGCAAAAGTTAGAGCCTGGACATACTCAATAAACTGCTTTTTGACGTAAAGTATATGAAATAATTCATATGTAAACTGCTTTTTATTGAATATCTTCTGTGTTTTATTTCAGCCCAGACAAGCAGCTCTAAGGGATGAAGTGGAAATACTGAAAAGGCTTCATCATGTAATTATTACTTAAAAAATTAAAATAACGAACCTTTCATCCAGCAATTAGCCTGCAATGCAGGCGTTTTCAGGCAAGCGAATGCATATTCCCGTATCGAGTGTTTTTGTCTGTCATCTTGGGTTTATAGGTGAGGAGTTTTGGGTCAGGGCAAGGGAAAAATTTCCCTTGCCTCGACGCCTCCTCTCTCCCTCTACCCCAATCCTCTAATCGTCCAAGATGCCGGCAAGATGGTGAAACCTGATTGATTGTGGAGTTGTCTTAAAGGAGCTACATCGCAATATTTTGAGTTTTTTTTTTTTGCAATGAGGCAAATTACCTTTAAAACATCTGAAACCTAAAACTAATAGTTCACCAAGGACAAAAAACACCAAAGAGGTGGTAGTAAAGTAAAAAGGAACAAGGGTGGCTAAGGATGAAGAAGATTGAGACAGATTGCAAATGATAATTTTGAAAAATTTAGGCTAAATTTTTCAAAAGACACAAACTGTGACGTAGGTCCTGTAAGATAAAAATATGTTATAGTCCCCCTTTGCATGTATTTTAATTTGCTGACCTATTTTAATCTTGAACAACATTTTGAAGTTAATAAAATAAAGTTGAAAAGTTTGCATTGAAGTTTTAACATTCAACAAGGAGCTGTAAAATGTGAATATTTGGGAAAGGATACCTACAAAATAAAAAGAAAATAGGTTATTTTGTATATTAATAAACTGATCAGCTGTCTTGTTATTTTGTTAGCATGTGAGGCATCTGTCTAGATGCCTGACATTTCTATTAAGTTTTCAGAATTTGGTAATGCATCAACTGAAGGTAATTTAAAAAATTCCCTCTAGTTGATGATCACCAAATTGTATGCACTTGATGATGTAGGAATGTGATGAGAAATAAGTTGTTGAATACTTAGTAATTGGCATTATCATTCAATTCATTTTTCCCTCCTTTTCATTGGCCCAGACAATACCATGTGACCTGCAAATAACTGCCAGCAAATAATGCTCTGCTCATGTGCATTACCGTCCAACAGTGATTTTGCTACGAATAATTATCTTCTCATGCATAGTTATGTCCAATTCTGGTAAAAATGGCAGGTCATTTTCCAGAGTTGTGAGAGAACTTGCCCAGTAGACTTGAAAAAGTCACGGGAATACAACAAAGGAAACAAAAATTTTTCTTTGGCATATTTATCTGAAAGAAGGAGAATTGGGTAAAGACTAGCTCTAGAGCAGTTTTTGTCTGTATTATATGTACTTCATCAGTAAAGCAGGTGGTTGAAAGTTCCCGAAGGTTATTGTACAAAACTTAAACAAATTAAGTAATCAAATGAGAAAACAATTATTGAACTTGGTTGCCCCAAAATATGTGATTTGTCAGCCGTCGGCAAATAATTGATCTGTTTGCCACTGACAAATCGCAATATTTTACTTAACCTCATCCAATAATTGTTAATACTCAACTATTAAACTCACTAACTGCAAGGTTATTTTTTTCAGCCATGTGTGATCAGGATTGAGGATGTTTACGAAACAGCTGAAGTCTTGTACATAGTTCTTGAACTGTACCATTTATTTTTTTATTTGTCCTATTTAAATATGTGCCATGTGAACAAGATTTGTTAATACATTTATTGTGTAATTCAACTGTTATATATTGCACACATTCAGTGCTTGAATGGCAAAAACATTCAAAACTTGAATTCCAATGACGGGGAGTGACAACCTTCACAAACATTGTTTGACCATTTTATGGCATCATTTCTATGGTCTATAAGATTTTAGATCATGGAAAAATGTGGGAGGTCTCCACTTAAGAATTGTCTCTATAGGGATTGACTGCTCATAAGAAGTGTTTCATTACAGCCGTGTAGCAGCTCTCATTAGCTTGTAATTGTACTGTGGACTTTAGTGTAGCAATTTCTACTGTTTTTGGGGCTTGGGGCATAATTGTTTCTTTTTCTATTTATTAGAGGTCAGATTTAAATGACAAACTTTTGCCATCTTCTCTTTTGTATTCTGTTGTTGTGTGTTGCTTTATAACCATGCAGTGTAGAAGGGGGAGAGCTGTTTGACCGTGTTGTCAGTGTCACAAGGTTTGAGGAACCTACTGCAAAGCTTCTATTTTACCAGATGCTAGTAGCTGTTAAGGTGGGAATTTTGTTTTCTTTGAGCTAAGTGATACCTATCTCCTAGATAAGCTGAGATAATATTATTGATAATGTACAGAATTGCCTTCAGATCAAAGGTAAAAAAGGTTAAGTATGCATACAAGCCAAAAGTGTCCCATTAGGCCGGAGCTTATCCCAGTTTCTGTAGCATGAAGCAACTAGGAGTTTTTCTACTCCCCCCTGGATGGGATGCTAGTCCATCACAGGGTTGCCCCCAGTATGATTTTGGTGGTACCCATTTAATAATACACTTGGGTGGAGAGAGGCACTGTACAAGTTGAGTGTCTTGCACAAGAACACAATGCAGTGCCCAAACCATGGCTCGAACTCGGACCTTCCTATCGGGAGTCCAGTACACTAACCATTAGGCCACCAGGACTCCCACTAATCAAAGGACACATTGAAATAATAGTCTAACAAAGTAGAAAAACACGAAAGAGAAACATGACCCGAGAAGACACAATGATTGATCAGACAGATTGTAATTTGGGCTAATTTTGTCCACAACAGAGCTCCTTTTATACACATATTTCCAAGCACTGCTAACCCTAACCCTAACCCTAGGTCGTTATTGAACAATTTTCTTTTTTCACTATATTTGTGATAATTTACATGTCCTCTTATAATAACTGCAAAATAAAATTTATTTCCCAGTATTTACATGAACAAGGGATAACACACAGAGATTTGAAGGTATGATGTGATCTGCTTAGTTTGGTTTCAATATTAAAGGGCCCTAGTCAGTCTCTGCCATTTTTCGATGCCATCTTATGGAAATTGTATGATAAAGCGTAATCTTATTGCATTGCTGGAAGTTCTGTTACTGTAAGTGTTTATGATTGATTTAGAACATGATAAATTAACGGTATTTTAAATTCATTTTTTAGCCAGAAAATGTTCTTTTAGTATCTGAGAAGAATGAAACTGTGATCAAGGTATGTCTAAGGCTCTTTAAAATGAAAGTGAAGAATGTTCATCACAGTGAATTCCAATTCACGGGTTCGAATCCCGTTGACAAGCCCTGACTTTTTCAGGCTCCTTCTTCCCAACTGCGTAAATTGGAATTCACTGCGATGATCATTCTTCACTTTCATCTACATCCACAGTTCAAATACGCATTATTTCATACATCCTTCATGTTATTTCACTCCTCATGGGAAAATATGAACTCAATAAATTGACCTGGCTCCCAATGAGTGGCTTTATAGCTCAGTTGGTAGAGCAGTGCACTGGTATCGCGTTCGAATGCGATTAAAGCCCTTATTTTTTCAAGCTTCTTCTTTCCAATTGTGTAAATTGGAATTCACTGCGATGATCACTCTTCACTTTCATCTTCATCCGCAGTGCAAATATGAATTATTTCATAATTATGTACTTCACATCGTTCTTTAAAATGATATTATAGATTATTGGGATCTGTGTTTTCTACCGAGCAATCTGTTTTGAAAACTATGAATTCATGATTATCTTTCTACAGGCATATGAAGCAATATTATTTAATTAACTCTGCAGGCATTGACTGTAGAATTAATTTGATAACAGATGAAAGTTGCATAATTGCAATCATGCAGTTAAAATTTGGGAATTCTGTCATACACTGGTTGTAGCGGAGCTCCAGCGGCACGAAGGGCAGCAGAGCGGAGCCCCACACCCATAGAAATGGGAGAACCAAACACGCATACAAAGTACAAAAGAAGTCATCTGTCAAAAGAAGGCATCTGCTGACCAGCATCACTTGACCAGATTGTGAGCTCAGAATGAGAACTCATCTCATGTTTTTTTAAGTTGACCACTGACCATTGGTTTTCCATTGAGTGCAGGCTCAGGTCCAAAATTTTTTTTCGCAGCTTCTGGCAGAATTTTGTAATTTTCATGGTCATTCTCAGCGAATTTCTCCAATTGGAGTTGATGTTTTTAATTGTTCTCATTTATTTCGGCTGTGGAATCTTTCTTGAGTACAGTTGCACACGCTAGTATTTTTAATGAAGGCAATTTCACAAATTATTAAGAACCAGCAAAAAATACAGAGCTCCGCTTTTAGGCTTGGCTAAATCTATATATTACACTTATCCTATTTTATATGGGTTTCAAAATCCTCATGAAAATTTCAAGTGCCTTGGTATCAGATCAGTGCCATTTCTTTTTCCAGAAGTCAAAGATCATCCGTCTACTGTAAAATATTTTTACTGTTGAAAGTTAGTCTCTGAATTGCAGTAACCGAAATTGTTTTTAAACTAAGGAAAATCTTGATTTGAGGTGCCAGTAGGTATTTGTAGTTGGAAAATAGAGGGTTTCAATATGGCACACAAACTGCTCTCATGCTAAAGCATACCGTAATTGTTAATAATCTCTTTGCAGATCACTGATTTTGGACTGTCTAAAGTTGTTGGTGAGCAGAGTCTAATGAAGACTTTGTGTGGTACACCAAGCTACTTAGCCCCTGAGGTTCTCTTAACAGCTGGCACTGGGGGGTACTCCAAGGCAGTTGATCTGTGGAGCTTAGGAGTTATTTTGTTTATATGGTGAGTGAGACACCTGACTAGCAGAGCCAGGATGGCACAGTGATGAGATCACTCGCCTCCCACAAATGTGTCCCAGGCTCAATCACATAGACTTGACATCATAAATTATGTGGGTTGAGTTTGTTGCTGGTTCTTTTGACCTAACAGTCCAAATTTTATGCAATTAAATACTTTGTCTCTTGGTTTGAATTGCATGCAAAGCGGTTTTAACACCAACCAAAGGAGTATATCAACACCAAGGAGATTGAGTGGTTGCGTGCCATTTGACTCTAAAAATGTCTGTTATCTTTCTGAATGGACAATTGTGATTTGCATCTCTGTACCCTCTAGGGAAAGTTTTCTATTTTAAATTTTTTACTTCTTTTTGATAACTTTCCAATGGCTTCTGTGTCAAGTGGCCAATCAAAGATGTGGGGCAGGCGAAGATGACCACGAACATTGACTTGATATTTTTGCCTGTCATGGTTCTTAAAAAAGTAATCAAAAACTTTATCTAGTGGCAATGGTATGGCATGCGGTAGTGTAAAAAACTTTGTTGTACTGAGGATGCTGTTTTTGCCTTGTAGCCTCGGAGGCTATCCTCCATTTTCAGAGGAAATAAAGAAGCACACACTTCATGAACAGATTGTCAAAGGACTGTACTCCTTTCCAAAAAATTATTGGAAAGCCGTCTCACCTAAAGGTAATTAACTACCAACTCATTGTTTAGTCTCCTTCACAGCTGTTATTCTGGTCGTCACATAACTCCACTTGTCACGTAACAGTTGTCAGTGGAAAGAACCTTTTCATGACCAGCCAAACATTAACAGGAATGAAGGAGACCCACGTTGTTTGATTTTTCTACTGCAGTTAGAGGGGATAGAAAATTAATTGTTTGTTAGAAAAGAAGGTACTTCCAGCAAATCTTTGAAGGATCAGCATAATCTGTGCTCCAACAAATGAAATAATGCAAGTCCTTCCTGTTCCTGATGGGAGGTGCAGTGGCCAAATGGTTAGTGTGCTGGACTCCAGATCAAACCATTTGAGTTCGAGCCCTGGCCGGGTCACTACACTGTGTTATTGCCATGACCTGGGCACTGAATTGTGTTCTTGGGCAAGACACTTTACTTTCACAGTGCCTCTCCCCACCCAGATGTATAAATGAGTATGTGTACTGCCAAAATAATGCTGTGGGTAACCCTGCAATGGACTAGCATACTCCAGGGGAGAGTAGAAATATTCCTAGCTGCTTAATGGGGCAGAAACCTGGATAAGCATGCCTTTTCCCATTGCTGCATTTTTGGAATTGTGTTCCTCTTTTTAGAGGTGCCTAAATTATAAAGGTGTAATTTGCGCTTTTTAAGACATGAAAGAAAAGTCTATGAAAAAATAATGCCCTACATTATCATCGTTGATGACTGAATGAAAGAAAATCTGTGCCAATAATCACTAAAAGGCCAATAATAACTTTCACTTGACCATGTCTTGTTTTGTTGTTTAGCTATTGATCTAATCAAGAAGCTTCTGACAGTTGATCCGAAGAAGAGAATTACTGTGGATGAAGCTCTTCAGCATCCATGGATTTCAGTGAGTTTCTTATTATTTCCCAATTGGTACACTTCACTTTTACTCCGTTTTCACAGAGATCCTCTCTCTCAAGAGAAAGGTGGTGAGGTACCTTTTCTCTCCCACCATGGATTTTGTATCAATCAACCTTCATTTTGTTTTGTTGTTACACACTTACGGCAATGGCAAACGATGACACCTTGTTGCTCATGGCATTTTCTTGTGCACACACAAACAGGGAAACATTTGTTGTGTACACAAATCAGTTGTATGCAACAATGTTGCGTGTGGGACCAAACAGGGTCCAAACATCTGTTCCCACAACAATGTGTCCTTGTTTACGACTGTCTTAACAGCTAACAGATGAGCAAGCTGTAATTAAAATTTCCAATCAGGTTGGAAATAAACGAAAGGATGATACTGACCAGTCTTTAAATCTTGTACTCTGCACTATTTGAACTGGCTTTCTTTAGTAGAAGAGTATAATAACAGCCTTTTTGAGCACATTGGGCTTGAAAGCAGAATTTAGACAGTAACTGACTTTGTAATAGCTGGAAGCAAGATAGACATATAGTAAAAATACTACCTGGAACCGGTTCAAGAACACAACTTTGAGAGTCTCAATGGAGTTAAGCCTTAACTGTCAAACAGCCGAAAATATTATCATGAAAAATGAAAACGTCAAACATGAATTGAGCCTTCCAGGATACACCGTCAACTGTCAAATGGTCTAAAAAGGTAAGGCCTGGTTCGCACTGGTGACACAACGACAAGGACATAATGTCATAAAGAAAAGATCAATTTTTTCATTGTCGTTATGTTCATGTAGCTTCATGCATTTGTTTGACTTTGCCATTATGTCATGTCATTATGGTACTGGTGTGAACCAGGCCTAACCATCAACCATCCAAAACAACAATATAAGGTCCATTGTAACTATCGTCAGCCATCAAAGATATCCGCCACGAGACTCTCAACTTTTCACTTTTGAAGAATTGATCAGTGTAGCCATAACAAATGTAACATGACAAAATAATCAGTAGAATCATTCTCTCAAACAAGGGCTGGAAAATCTGACAAACACACAATATTCATACATTACATTATACATACATTGTCATTCTAAGTTTGTGTTTTCTAGATTTTAAGGCAGCAACATTAAAATGCTGTTGTCTTTGCTGTACATTTGCAGTTGTCTTCAGCTTTCAGCAACTATATCAGTGATGGTGCGACTTGGAAAGTCTTCAAGTTCTAGCCCTGTATCCATCTTCCCCAATCTTAACCATCTCCTCAGTTTTGGTTTATGATCATATTTTCATTGTCTAACTACCCGTAACTGAAGCATTTCTTTAGTCATCCTTCAATGGGGTGGTATCTGATTTGTAAGGTAAAAAGGTAAAGTCTTGTGACATTGTGACTTATCAGACTGGAGCTTATCCCGATTTCCTTAGCATGAAGCAGCTAGGAGTATTTCTTCTCCCCCCCCCCCCCCTCTCCTGGCTAGGATACTTATCCATTACAGGATTGGCTGGTACCCATTTATAAACCTGGGTGAAGAGAAACACTATGGCAGTGAAGTGTCTTGCCCAAACAATGACTTACATATATCGTTATATGGTCTAGGATGATGAGGAGGTGATAGACAAAGCAAATAAACTGATGTCCTCAGTATCTTCGGACATGCCTCCACCATCTGGGCCTGTGAGTAGTTAACATTTTTTTAGTAAATTGCTATACTTAAAGCATCAGAGGCAAGCTACTGAGCAACCAAAACAGTTTCAAGTTTTTAATTTTCAAAAAAATATCATATTTACAGTCCCCATAATTATGAAAGCAACATGGATGCTTTTCGTCGTGCTTAGGGATGTAAATTACAGATTTTGCTGTCACTAAGGATACTCAGGACAGAACGCCAACACTTTTAGCCATCCAGGTCTCGATTAAAGTTGCACTTTCAAGAAGAAATAAAACCTGCCTTCTGGCTTCAAACTAATTTGCCCTTTGTCAAACTGAGCAGGAATCACAAAGGGTATGATAATTAATAATTGATCACTCCCCATTGGGGCTTTTCTGGGCCAATGTAAACAAACAAACAAATATTGTAAATAAACATAACAGGATTAATAATCCCAACTGGCAGGAGGCAGACCAGTTGGGTATGTACAAGCATAGCCGAGTAGTTGAACTCCCAGGACTTATGGATGTCAAGTCAAACAATCTAACCACTTGGCCACATTACTTCCTCCTTTAAGTTGTCACTATAAGCTTGAGTTCTGCATAGATTCATCTCCTTCAGGAGATTATTATAAGCCCAGGGCTTATACAACTTTGTAAGGGGTTTTGGGTGGGCTTATAAGCGGAATAAAAAAACATTTTGAAATGAGCCACAGCAGTGTTGATGGAAATACGAGGCACAGAGTGCATTTTACGGACTATCTCCATAAAGCATGTACAATAACTGCATTATGTTGATGCCTGTAGATGACATGCTATGCACAGTAACGCTGTCTTCAGTAAAACATTGAAAATTTGCTCTAATGACATTTGACAAGATTTTAATATCAGGATAAACAATATCATATAGTAATAAAGTTATTGTTCCGCAATCTTTCCTAAGTTTGTGTTTGAAGTAGTAAAGGTTTCTGCGAGAGTACTTAATATCAAGAAAACAAGACAAGCCATTTACCATGTTTTAAATAAAGTTGATTGATTTGATTGATTTGAAGACAAAACTAGAGGGGGCTTATATCTGGGGGAGGGGGGGGGGCTTATAACCGGTTGTATTTTGTTTCCAAGTAGATGGGCCTATAACTGTGGGAGGGGGGGGGGGCTTATAACTACAAATTTACAGTATTGGCAAAATGACTTAAAGCAAATTTCAAGTGTATATTGACTACTTTTAATCTGAAGGTCAGTTTTTCATTTTGTTATAGGCACCTAAAAAGAGACATCCTTCTGATGACGATGACACTCCAGCGCCCAGACGGAAAAGATTCTCCACTGACAGTGTTGAGAGCGACATCACTACAGATCTGTCATGACACAGTCACGCAGTAGTGTCACTCAATACTTAATTGAAATAGAAATGAATGCAGTGGTCTAAGAACAGAACGAATGATGTATTTTTCATTTAATGTGGGATGGATGTTATAATGTTGAGATAGTATAATTTTGAGAAGTTTCTAATAATTGCTTGAACAGAAAACGAATGCTGCCCCATTCATTGCCCTCAGGGAAACAAGCTCAGTTTTTTTGTCAAATCAAATTTAAGTGAGCTGTCCGAAGAGCTTACGGTTATGCCATGTTGCTTAGCAATCAGTTTATGAAGACTGAAGGCTTAGTAGACAGGGATTTAGGCTGGGAGGTTCTTGTTTCTCTGATAATGTAGACAGTGCCATAGTTGAAATAACAACTTCATAGTAGAAAATTAGAAGTCGTGCAACTAAGGTCGCCATGTAACAGCTTTGTGAATACTGTTGATGCGTTTTCTCTACCAGCACTTTTAAAGGGGCACTGTCACGGGTAGTTTGCTGTTTACAGGAAATTCTGCCAGAATCATTTTCTTGTTCTCGTTTAGTTATCATGCACAAAAAGTTCCTACAGAATTATCAAGAAGAATTCGAATGAAATTTTAGCAGGAAGATTACACCATTGTATTTAGCGGCGATTGTCTCATTACATGGCTTGAAAACATGAAAAAAGTGGCTAATTTTCAATTCATTTACTTATCTCCGACATCCATGCTAGCAAACCGGAATTAGTAGTTTTAATGCAGCACTATAGTCTTTGGCTACAAAATGAAACCATTATTGTTGGGTTTCCAGTGATGGAAAGACAGCTTTGAGCTTTTTAAAGTGGTGCTATATTAGCATGACAATGCCTCTTTAAATCCTCACTGAAATGATGTAAGAGCAGTCCTCATGTTTTAATTGTGGTTATTTCAACATCTGGAGACCGATCATTTCTCGTGATGAAAATTATTGATCAAGCAAGATGCGCTCAAAACCTTTCAAAACGTTAAGGGAGGAGACAAACAGTGAAGATGCCGTTACATTCTTCCAACAATTGTGGGAGAGCCAGGTCTTTCCCCTAGTTCCGCCTCCAACGTTGAATAGACAAAATGACCCTGTTTGCAGAAAACAATATGAAACAGTTGTCAGTCTTTCGTAGTCAAGTTATTAGAAACACAAAAAACAATTTTCTAACAGATAGTTTAAGCGATCGTCATCATGGGCGTTTTTCAGAAGCGACAACATTTTTTCTGTCACGCAACTCTAGCGTTGGACTACGTGCTTTCGCCTTCAGACACAGATCTCAAGGCGTTTTGTTTTTCTCTGACATGCAATCGACCACACACAAAAAATATTTGCTTTGAGAAAGGCACTCTAGACGTGAGCTTATATGACTTGTTTATGCTAATTAACAAAGTAACTGGTTACTTTTGCAAATAGTTTATAATAATTATTTGGACAAATGTTACGAACACTTAGTTTGTACCGACTCGTACATAAACGTTCTTACCCTTAAGATACAACCAAATGTATTCATTGTATTCTTGTCAAACAAGACGAATTATTGTTCAAAAATGAACGTGGCATTGCTTGAGCATTAAAGAAATGCCGTTAGAGACATTAGAGTCTTTCTTTGAGTTAGTCTATAGTCTCTGTAAGTGCGTTTGGAGTGGTGAAGGATAGAAACAATTTTTAAAAAAATCGTTTCTTGTCCCTCATTTCAGAACGTTGCATTCACGCCAAAACATCTTGATGCTTTATAGTTTCATTGGGCGACGAAGAAACGCTTATGCCAGTAAAATCCAGCCTCGAATAGCTTGATCGGGTGATGAAAAAAATGCTTATTCCAGTAATAATTGGCCTGGTTGGGTGATGAAAAAATGCTTACGTCAGTACAATCCAGGCTTAAATGGCCTCCCTGATCGGGTGATGAAAAAATGTTTATGCCAGTAAAACCAGCCTTAAATATAGCCTGATTGGGTGATGAACAAAAAACTCCAATAACCTGATCAGGTGTAATTTTGTTCCTGAGTCGAGTCCTTCGCTAAATGTTCCTTTAGCACGCTATGTAAAGGTTCAATCCCTCTTTCGCTTGAGTGCAACTCCTAAAGTTGTATGGAGAGTTTCGAAGAGTTAGGGGCAGAACAAATAACCGATGCACAAGAATCAACACTGGCCGGAAACTAATGATAAAGTGGAGGTGGCAATTCTAACAATTTTTGGCGGGGGCTGTCAAAACATCCCTATAACTTGCTTTTTTCAGGTCTAATCCTCAAGAGCCTGCAAAAATATCCCAGGAGGACTCCCATATGAAACAGACGGTGCTGCTCCTCGGAAATTTTGAGACCAGTGTAGGCGTGGCTCAAGCTTTCATTGACCCATACTTAGACCAACTGAGATACCAAAACAACACAAATACAATTTATATTTCCGTATTTCTTGGCGTGCAACCCTATAAAACGAGACCTTGTAGGCGAAAATAGAAACTATATTTCTTGGTACGATGCAACCATAAACGAGACCTTGGCGACTAATGCACTTATCAATGTAAATCCCGCGGGGGGGGGGGGGGGAGTGCGGGCATAGGT
Organism: Blastomussa wellsi; assembly: GCA_947652115.1. Lineage (NCBI taxonomy): Eukaryota > Metazoa > Cnidaria > Anthozoa > Scleractinia > Plerogyridae > Blastomussa > Blastomussa wellsi. The sequence goes on from OX393569.1 coordinate 15,475,331, forward strand.
GGGGGATTTGACAGTAGTTATCGTCCCGTAGTGGGGACTTTTGACCGTTTTATTGGCCTTTCTAGCAACATTTTATTGACTTTTAGTGACTCGTCTGACCATCTACAATTGCCCGGGGGCAGGGCATATTGAACAGAAAATCTCAGCCCAGTTAAAATCTCCCACCCATGCTCGCACTCCCCCCGCGGGATTTACATTGATAGGTGCATAATATTGGCGTTTTTGCCAGCTATTTCGTGTATTGTGATGAGATGCAACCGTGGCAACATCTCTCGGTTATTACTTTCGTCCAATACCCTTTGGACTTTGAATTGGCCTGTTTCCCTCCCTCCTCTACTCACCACGGACACCAAATTAAAATTCCTTCAATCACGCGGTCAGTCGCATGATGTCTCTTTCATGCGTGTCTTACATGAAGTCCCAAAACAAACAAACATGGCGGGCAAGCGGAAAGAAAGCTGCTCCTGTGAGCGATTTATATGCCTTTAAATAGCGTTTGCATGCCTTCCTTTCATGCAGATCTGTAGTCCCTAGTGGTAGCGTTCATCCCTGATAGGAAATTCCAATGAAATGCAAGAGAAAACGTATTTGAAAGTCGTCCTTCTGGGAAAAGTGAATAGTGGGAAGACTTGCCTTGTGACTCGTTACATCACTCGATCATTCAGCGAGGAAACACCCAGTGTAAGTAGAATATTTTTCATATCAATTTTCATTTATCTTTATTAAAAAGTTAGCAGTTGATTTTGAGGTGAAGGCTGGGTAGCGAACAACAGCTTCTTATGCCTATTAATGATATTTGCAAGTGACAACAGTTTTTCTTCGCCTCATTTGTAGAAAGCCCAGACTAATAATTAGACATAAAATTTGCATCGTTCTAATTCAAGTGTGTATATCTAGTCAGCCTTTTTGTTATATCTTCCTGTTGTTAATTGATATACATATAGGCCAGACATGGGATTTGTAAAGATTCAAACATGGGTTTGTTTAGACGGAAATTGACACTTTCCGTGACGATGGTCGGTGCAATAATTATCGTATGTTGAGATAGTCACGCGAATTGGCAATTTCCTTCCTAAACAAATCCTATATGTTGAATCATTGAAAATATTGTGGTTGATGTATTTATTGTGGTTTAAATTTGTCCTTGGTTTAAATTTTTTTAAACCAGTTTGATGTTGATTTCCCTTTGTTTCAGATTATGTCAATCAAAATAAGACAATGAGAAATGAAAATCAAACTGGTTTAAAAAATTTTAAACCAAAGATAAAATTAAACCACAACATATATAACAATTGGGAAAGAGAAAATTAAAATAAAATCAGCAATGTGTAAATTGGTCACTTGAATGTTTCTATTTTTTTGTTATTTCCTTGTTCCATGTTGTCCTGTTTTAACTCCATTTTTCCAAGCTCTTCCAAAACTTGCTTTTCACTCTACTAACAGTATGGCTACTGGAATTAATGTGAATCAAAGGGTGTTATTCTATGATATAGTTCTGGATTCTTCTAGAAGTAAAATGACAAAAATGAAAGGTTTCCTTATGAAAAAGCTTGCCCATCCTGTAAAATTTTATGGCATAATTTTATCATTTCATGTAAACAGTGCAGCAAGCCTGAGATGATAATATTTTCATAGAAGTCAAGAACAAAACCATTGATGAGTTTCTATTTTCATGTTAAAAATTTAGTTATACATGTGTTTTCAAGCTAAGAAATGTTACATGAGCCATACTTTTGACGCAAAACTTTCACGGAAATATTTTTAACTTATACTTTGTCTGTATTATAAACTGTGTGTTATTTTAATACAAAAGTCATTCTGTTTAATTTTTATGTTAATACACGGTGACATTTGAGGGTTGATGTCGTTAATTATTAACAGTGTTGACTAATATGGTCAGTTCTTATTTCTCAATATGGAATTTTTGTTAAAAATAATAATGATAAAGTAGCATTGATATCAATATAGAATATTTGAGAACCCACTTAAACTACTGTGCTAGACATTAAGATTATAAAATAGTATGAAATTGGCTTTTTACTGTTTTCTATTTGAACATAACTACCATATATTTATATTGATATTGGTATCATATGACACTTTGGTTGACCTCAATAATTTGTATCGTACAGTGGTCTGTAAAATGTAAAAATAGTTATCCGTCATATCGTTATACTTTTGATTTCCCTGTCTGTTCTCAGTTCTATTATTTTTACCTTACAAACAGCTTGATGTTGACTTCCCTTTGTTTCAGATTATGCTAATCAACATAAGACAATGAGAAATAAAAATCAAACTAGTTAAAAAAATTTTAATCCAAAGATAAAATTAAACCACAAAACCTTTTTGTCATTCCATGATTCTTGTGTTAATAAAGAAAAAAGGTTAAATCTGCATTTCAGCCTATCAGCCATAAGACTGGAGTTTATCTGTGGCGACTATGAGGATGATATGCTAGCTTAAAGTGCACCAAACCCCAAAATATTTTTTTTGCTAAGATATACCTTAGCACCAGTTTGAAATGCATTGTACCTTTCTTTTCTCCTTTTTACCAAATTCTGGCTATTTATAGCATTCAAACGTTATGAAAAACTGTGCATCATTTGTTCCACGACCGAGTCAGAAGGGGCGTGGGTCTATTCCTGGTTTGACGTCTCAAAATGATTTGAATCACATTAAGGCTTTGTAAACATGCATGCAAATCAGTTTGTGACGTCAAATCGGGAATAGACCCACGCCCCTTCTGACTCGGTCATGGAACAAATGATGCACAGTTTATCGTAATTTTTGAATGCTATAAATAGTCAGAATTTGGTAAAAAGGTGCAATGCGTTTCAAATTGGTGCAAAGGTTTATTCTAGCGAGAAAAATATTTTGGGGTTAGGTGCACTTTAACACAAGGTTACCCATTTATACACCTGGGTGAAGAGAGGCACTATGAGGGTAAATAAGTGTCTTGCCCAAGTACACAAGTACCCAAGTAGGCAAGCTACCAAAGTAGGCAGCCATTTTTAGGGGGCTATGTTTCAATCTTCCCTTCTATGCCCTAAAAACGACCTGACTTAAGGCCGTACTGCTTGACGTGAAGTCACTGCAGATTAATTGGTATCTCTCCTGTTTATTTTTTATAGACAATTGGAGCAGCCTTTTGTAAAAAGGATCTTTATATTCAAGGCAGGAACCTTTCACTAGCAATATGGGTAAGACTTTGAACCTGGCAACATAATTTCTGCTTATTTTGTGTTCTTGGTCATAATAATTAGTCACAGTCTGTTACTACTAAGCTATTATTACTTCAAATCTTAACTCCGCTTTTGTCAATCCAGGACACTGCTGGAGCAGAACGATATCAAGCAATGAGTGCAATGTATTACCGCAGTGCCAGAGCGGCCATCTTGTGCTATGGTTTGTAATTAAGAGGCTCTTAAAATTTGAACTTTTATTATACTATATATGATAACTTCTCATGCATCATGTGCAAGTCGCATGCCTGCGGATCGAAAACATTCAATCTCACGCTTACGGATCAATTTCTCACGTTTTGCTGAAACATTTGTGATATTAGAGCCACATCTGGCACAATTTCTAAAAAGATCCAAGCTTAGCAATTTGCAGGAAAAGGAATGTTCATCTAAATGACGGAACTTCATCCAAATTTATAGATTTTAGGTAAAAATACTTTGGATGACAGTTTCACAATGTTTTGTTTAGCAAAACACATCATTGGAAGACAGCCTGAAATCTTCAGGCTGTCTTAACTCTTCGGAAGTATTCCGAGTGACCTTAGGAATCTCCAGGCGACTTTGGAAATGATCAGGCCATCTTCAAACACCTTGAAGGTCGTCGAAAATTCTCCACTGCACATCACATTTTCAGCTCTCTTATTGGTGTTTGGAAATGTGATGAAACACTGTCTGGTGTTTGATATAATACATGCAAGTATTGCATTATATATTGACTTACTTTCCTCTTTGCAGACCTTACAGACAATACTAGTTTTGATAAAGCCAAGTTCTGGGTGGATCAATTAAAAGCTGCAGAACCTGTAAGTCTCGTGAAATGATCGCAAAATTAACAAATTGATGTCAGGCTTTCATGCATTTGTCCTGCTTTTGATCACAAATTTTGTAGCTGCGGATCCACTAGGCGATAGCTGAGTGGGTCCACAGACTAGTTTAACTATAAATTATGTTGTAATGAAATTCACGATTGATGATAGTATAGATGCTTTAAAAAATGATGTCTTACTATAACAAAAAGCCAAATCAATTAAGCATAGACTCACTTTCACTAAGTAAAAGTGCAAGGGAAACCTGACTTCTTTCAGCAAAATTGATTCCATCTAACTTAGAACATCACAATCTTTAGACTATGCAAAGTAATTCAAAAACAAAATGAACAAACAGAATTCCAACAACCAACCTTTATTCCATTCTGAAATTCTTAAAAACCCGCTGAATTACTACAAATTCAGGCATGGTCTTTGGCAGGGCACGGCATCTTGTGTATTTGGTCCACGTTTAGATCTAGTCATAATCTACCATAAGAAAAAAGATGGCGGCTGTACATTTTACCACAATACCTTGCAAACCAAACAATGCCCACTGGGCATATAGCAAGGTATGGTTTATCGGAAGCCGTTCCTTGTACTAACAACATTGCTCTTGCCGAGTTTGAATGACAACTTTTCTTTGTGTTTTTATACGCTCTTTTACGGTTTTTGCGTGCAAAGCATTATAGGTAAATGTACCAGTTGCCAGCTGTCTCCTTACGGTGGATCAGCCAGTCGAGAGAGTTCTTGAGAATTTCTGCAGTTATTGTAAACATTTTATTGACAGAAATCAAACTAGCATACAGTCACTTAACATCAGAGCAGGGCTTCAAATAATGTTTCTTTTGTTAAAAGACATACCGATATGTCCAACTAAGTCAGCATTTTGATTGGACAAAATAGTAGTGACGTTGTACGTCACATTACAGAACTCCTCCATAATGCATTGTCAAGGTGAAATGTGGGCATTTTTATTGTATTTAATTGTTCAGACGTTCTGTCCGACCACAGTTTGGATTTCATCGGTCATTGGCAAATTTTGGTCGGCCATTGTCCGATGTCCAACTTTTATTTGCAACCCTGCCAGAGTACCTGTCTGTTCACTTTTAGGACTGCAGGATTTATCTTTGTGGAACTAAACTTGATCTGATAGAAGAGGCTGTACAGCCAAGAGAAGTACAGACCAAAGCAGTTGTGAATTACTGTAAAGGTCAGTTTAAAAGTGAAACTACAATAGTGTGACAATAGTGTGCCCCTTTAAGCATTTAGAATAATTACTCATTTCAAGGATGCAATACCAGCCTTAATCATAACCATTACATTATTGGTGCATAAACTGCTCTATTTTGCATTAATTAATCTGCAAAGTTGTAATCGGACAGTGTAATCGGACAGTTGGCTGTAATCTGACACCTGTAATCGGACAGTTACACAGGCCAATCATTTTAATTCCTGTCAGCTAAATCCACCAATCACCACATTGATTACAATCAACAAAAACTTACCCTTCACAGCTAGGGCTTTTCCAAAATGACTCAAGCTATTCTCCGTATATTTTTCGGAAATTGTAATTATCATATTTCAAGAATTGCTATTAAAAGCTTTTTTTCAAGGAAAACTTTTTGTTTTCAGGAAATTGTAATGGTTATGATTAATTGATAACAGGACATCATGTCGTCCAATTCTGTCTGTAATCATACTCGTGATTAACAAATCGGACTCCCACTTCGTGGTCGTCCAATTTTGTTAATCACTCGTATGATTACAGACCAAATTGGATGACAAGATGTCCTGTTACCATTGTGAAGCAAAGAATGAAATCAAATCTTGTCACACTTCACACTTTATTATTTTCAAATTAAATTTTACAAAAAAAGAGCATGCCTGCAACTAGCAAAAGCTAATCTAGGCAGGTCATGCCTTAATAGCCAAATTAATCTTGTCATACCCTCTCTGTGGATGAACATTTGAAATTCCAAAGGTTGGGTGGCTCTTAAGGACCAAAATTTTTTAAGTAAAAGGGTTCAGACAAAATTTAAGCCCTTCTTCGGGGGTGAGTGAAAATATCTTCTGGAATAACACATTTGCCGTTAATGAATTCACACCTTTGCAAGCATTCTCGTCCCCAGAGGCCGTGATCCTTTTGGCCAGTACTAAGAATCGAGACCTCTGGCTTACTCCAACACCAGATGTCCATGATTCATGGACATCTGGTTGAAAATTACAGAATGAGTACTCCACACATGCTAAAATTTTGGGCTGGCCAGAGGGTCTCGATCCCCGGCGCAGATCAACAGTATTAAGGGCTTTGGGGACAAGAATGCTTTGTAAGGAGTCTTTTGGCTTAAAATTAGATGTACTGTGCCTGATTTTATGTAGATCTGTTTTGTTGTTTTCATGCAGAAATTGGTGCAGATGTGTTTGAAACGTCAAGCAAAAGAGGATACAATGTGGGTATGTTTCAAAATAATCAAAGCAATACAATGACTGGAAAGTATTAGCTGGTTAATTAGCTCAGTTGGTAAAGCGTCGGACGGTAGTGCAGACTACAGTGTGGGAGGTCTCGGGTTCGAGCCTCAGACTGGACCAATACTCGTTGTCTTAAAATAACGGAGGAGAACGTGCTGCCTTTGCAAAACCATCTGCAAATGGTTAGATGTTCTAGTCTTCCCGGATAAGAACGATAAAACGTAGGCCTCATCTCCTGCATCTTCATTGTTATGGTCAGCAGGGGATGTTAAAGAACCCACGAAGTTAGCAATGAAAATTGAATTTCATAACTAGCAAGCTCAAAAGTGACACGTAGCTTTGAACATTTGATTTAAGTCTCGAGAAAACTGGTCACGTGCGATGTAGAATGACTGTAAATTCATACTGTTTTTTCACAGATAAAGTTTTTGAAAAGATAGCTGAAGATTTTATGAAATCCAATGCAATGGTAACCCCAGGTATGTTAATTTGCTTACTCGTAAATTACCATAATGATTCCATTTAGCACGTGGCACGCTTATGTGAGGTAAAGGGTAAAGTCTGCGTTGAGCCTAGTGACCTATCAGGCCAGAGCTTATCCCAGTTTCCATAGCATGAAGCGATTAAGAGTATTCCTACTCCCCCTGGATGGAATGCTAGTCCATCACAGGGCTACCCCCAGCATTATGTTGCCAGTATCCATTTATACACCTGGGTGAAGAGAGGCACTGTTAGAGTAAAGTGCTTTGGCTAAGAACACAATGCAGTGTCCCGGCCAAGCTGGAACGTGGACAGTACAGAGTCCTGCATGCTGACCATTAGGCCACTGTGCCTCCCACACCTATGTGAGGGCGCTTGTTTTATTTTTGTAGTTTATGGGAAGTTCAGGGGGGTCCCTGAAGGAGTTGTGCCCTAAGATGGAAATGACAGTACAGATAATTGATAACTTAAAAGACCATTTCTATTGAATGTCATAGGAGGTGCTGTGGTGCTGACAAACAGCACAATCTCCTCTCCAAACAGCTTGGTTGGAATGCCATCACATTATGCACATACAATGAAATTCAGAAATAAGCCGTAGCTAAAGCAGAACAAGGAAATCATAGTAAATATAGAGCTTTGCCATAGACACTGTCCAACATAATGAAACATTTGACTGGCACTTGACCACAATGCAAACATTGGACCGATGGATTATTTATGAGATATAATTATGTGACTTGTCTCATTATGATTTTTATCATCTTTTGCTATTGCCAGGCTCAAAGGGAGATGTAAAACTAGACCAAAAGTCAACAACAAAGAACTCCTGTTGCTAACAGAGGCTGTTACAAAATCCTGCCTAAAAGAGTAGCCCGTGGGTGCAAGAAGAAGTGTCACAGGACACCCACAGTAATTTAAACGGTCAGGCCTCTTGACAAGGCACTACCACTACTGTAAGACATAGAACTGATAAAAACTAAAGAAAAATAACTAAGGTTAGAAGTATTTCATGTATATGCTGGGACAACGCTCTGTAATTGTCAATTACAACTGTTGTCAACTACTGTCATAATTTCAATAGCTTTTAATGATATTCATCTTACTAAAACAATACAAAATACTGAAGCAATGGAAGTTTATAATTTTTTTCTTGATAGCTTCTATAAAAACAGAATTTCTCTTCTACAGAGAAAATTAAGATCATGTGTGACAATTCCAACTTTTATATACAGGGAAACCAGATGTTTTTTTGACGGGAACTCTAAAATGTTGCAGTGGAGTGTTCCAATATTGATTTACAGTTTGCTTGTTGTAACTCTCAACTTTCAATTCAAATTTGCTTGACCAAGTTTCCAAGTTCTTGTTTCATTTTGGCGTGCAAAACAAGTTAATACCACTTCTGTTTCAAAGTAATAGAAAATAATTGCTCCATTGTTGACTGTTTATCAACAGACTGCAAGAAATTAGTGGCATCGCCAACCTGGGAATTGCACTTCACAATTAAAAATGTAAGCCATAACTTGTTAAGCAAATTTAAATTTTTTGGCGTAATTCCCAGTTTTGCAGTTTAAACAAAGCCTGTAACTATTTTCTTGCCATCTTTTGATAAAAAGTTGACAAAAAGACAGGTAGATTAATTTTGTTCTATACAAGAAAAATGAATCCAGAACCTGGCAACTTACTCCAGCAAATTTGAAATAAAAGTTGCAACTTGCATCAAGAAAATTCAATTGTCAATCGATATGGAACATTACACCACAACATTGCAGAGTTCCCATTAAAGAACATCTGCTTCTCTGTACGTGTGCAGTTGAAAGCCAAATATGCAACCATGATTCAAACAAAAGCTATTGAGCAATAATTTCATGTGGTATTGTTTATTATGTTGTGCAAGGTAGTTCTCATCTAACTCTTAGTGAGCATTTAAATGAATGCGGTTGTAAGTTCGAGATTGAAATCTCTGACTAATGAGCACTCTGCGGTCAAACCTTTACATTAATTTTATATAATTTATCATATGTCCCAAATATATTATATGTACTCAAGTGAGTACAAACTATTAGTGTTTATTATTCAACAAATTCAACAGATATCCTGCAATATACGCAAGTTACAACGATTTGCACACTTACTTGTGTGAAGTGTGATTAAATTACTTTTAAAGTCCAGTGATCCATTCTGGGCTTACTTATTATATAGCATTTATGAATTTTATGTAAGTGTAGACCGGGGTGCTGAATGATCTTCTGAGAGGATCCAGCAATTCACAAAATTATATTCACATACTGGTTAAAATTACCACAAAACTTAAGCCCCCTCTGAAAGTTTAATCTTTGAAAATATCCCCCCCCCCCATTACTTCACTATCTTGTTTGTATGTACCCCAACTGATATGTGATTTTTTAATAAGACCACCACCCCACCCCTATCTCTCCCAACTCAAAATGTCTTGAAAAGGGGGGGGGGGGGGAGGCGTGTGGATAATTGAGCTTTAACAGTAATCAAGAAATCAGCAGAATAAGTAATTTAAATAGACAGTCTCTTTGAAAGTGTGTATTAAAGGAGCTAACTCATCGTTCGTGGACTAAAATTTTAAAACTTGTCATTTGCAATCCATCTCAATCTTCTACATCCGTAACCGTCTTTGATCCTTTTTGGTTTAGTATCACTACTTTGGGGTTTTCTTCCTTAGTAAACTATTATTTTGAGGTTTCCTATATTTCAAACTTTAAGGTAATTTGGGTTATCATCAAACAATTACTCAAAATATCATGACAGAGCTCCTTTAACACAATGCCCATGTTGTATGAGGTTGTAATACAGTGATCTCTCTAAAGATAGCCAAGTTATACAGATGAAAATTGTATCAGCAAAAGTTACATATTTGTTTCAAATTCTAAATGTTGCATACTCTAAGGGCACGTTTGTTTGGGATATTCCGGAATAAGTTCTTATTCCGGAATAGAAATCTCATTATTCCAATTATTCTTATTCAGATTGACCCCAAACGAACACTCCCTAAGATTTATGATCAGTAAATGTCAATGGTTCTCATTACATAGGTGACAATCTGCAGATAATTAATATAATCTACCATTTCTTTGGTTTGGATGTCTCTTTCTTTATTTGTATTTCTGCTGCATACCCTATTGAAATTTGCAAAGAATTAACCAGAAAATAACCATTTTCACCGAGATGTTTATAACCCTGAATATTGAAACAAATTGCCTTCAAAAGGGTGGCTCCATTTTAAGTTGTGTATGTCTCGAAGTCACGTGTATTAATCAAACAAAATCCCTTCTGCATATTCAAATAATAGAAATCCGCTAATGAGCAAATTCGTCCACTTTTGAAAGGTCCAGTTTTAGCTGTTCTCGACTCATTAACAAATTCCCATTGTTTAAATATTCATGCGCAAATATTTCCTCGAGGAAGGAGAATTCCGGGAAACTTTTGTGCGCGTTGTAAAGGGCGTGACTCCATGGCTATTTTGAGCAAGAGTCAGTCACAAGTCTTTTGCACGAAGAGAAAATCGCCTCTGAATATTCAAAAAATAAAAATACTCTAATGAGCAAATTGGTCCACTTTGGAAAGGGCCAGTTTGAGCTGTTCTCGACTCATTAACAATTTCCTATTGTTTCAATATTCACGCGCAAATATTTCCATAACTAAGAGAAATTCCGGGAAACGTTTCTGCGCGTTGAGAAGGGCGTGACTCCATGTCTATTTTGCGCAACTATCAAAGTCACAAGTCTTTTTCACGAAGAGCAAATCCTCTCTGAATATTCAAACAATAGAAAACCGCTAATGAGCAAATTGGTCCACTTTGGAAAGGGCCAGTTTGAGCTGTTCTCGACAGATTAACAATTTCCTATTGTTTCAATATTCACGCGCAAATATTTCCATAACTAAGAGGAATTCCGGGAAAGTTTTGTGCCCGTTGAAAAGGGCGTGACTCCATGTCTATTTTGTGCAAGTGTCAAAATCACAAGTCTTTTGCACGAAGAGCAAATCCCCTTTGAATATTCAAACAATAGAAAACCGCTAATGAGCAAATTGGTCCACTTTCGAAAGGGCCAGTTTGAGCTGTTCTCGACTCATTAACAAATTCCCATTGTTTCAATATTCATGCGCAAATATTTCCATAACTAAGAGGAATTCCGGGAACGTATTGTCCCCGTTGAAAAAAGCGTGACTCCATGTCTATTTTGTGCAAGTGTCAAAGTCACAAGTCTTTCGCACGAAGAGCAAATCCTCTCTGAATATTCAAACAATAGAAAACCGTTAATGAGCAAATTGGTCCACTTTCGAAAAGGACCAGTTTGAGCTGTTCTCGACTCATTAACAATTTCCTATTGTTTCAATATTCACGCGCAAATATTTCTATAACTAAGAGGAATTCCGGGAAAGTTTTGTGCCCGTTAAAAAGGGCGTGACTCCATGTCTATTTTGTGCAAGTTTAAAAATCACAAGTCTTTCGCTCGAAGAGGAAATCCCCTCTGAATATTCAAACAATAGAAAACCGCTAATGAGCAAATTGGTCCACTTTGGAAAGGGCCAGTTTGAGCTGTTCTCGACTCATTAACAAATTCCTATTGTTTCAATATTCATGCGCAAATATTTCCTTAACTACGAGGAATTCCGGGAAAGTTTTGTGTCCGTTAAAAAGGGCGTGACTCCATGTCTATTTTGTGCAAGTGTCAAAATCACAAGTCTTTTCGACGAAGAGCAAATCCCCTCTGAATATTCAAACAATAGAAATCCGCTAATGAGCAAACTGGTCAACTTTGGAAAGGGCCAGTTTGAGCTGTTCTCGACTCATTAACAAATTCCTATTGTTTCAATATTCATGCGCAAATATTTCCTTAACGAAGGGGATTTCCGGGAACCTTTTCTGCGCGTTGAGAAGGGCGTGACTCCATGTCTATTTTGCGCAGCTATCAAAGTCACAAGTCTTTCGCACGAAGAGCAAATCCCCTTTGAATATTCAAACAATTGAAAACCGCTAATGAGCAAATTGGTCCACTTTGGAAAGGGCCAGTTTCAACTGTTCTCGACTCATTAACAAATTCCTATTGTTTCAATATTCACGTGCAAATATTTCCATAACTAAGAGGAATTCCGGGAAAGTTTTGTGCCCGTTGAAAAGGGCGTGACTCCATGTCTATTTTGTGCAAGTGTCAAAGTCACAAGTCTTTTGCACGAAGAGCAAATCCCCTTTGAATATTCAAACAATAGAAAACCGCTAATGAGCAAATTGGTCCACTTTGGAAAGGGCCAGTTTGAGCTGTTCTCGACTCATTAACAAATTCCTATTGTTTCAATATTCACGCGCAAATATTTCCATAACTAAGAGGAATTCCGGGAAAGTTTTGTGCCCGTTGAAAAGGGCGTGACTCCATGTCTATTTTGTGCAAGTGTCAAAATCACAAGTCTTTCGCTCGAAGAGGAAATCCCCTCTGAATATTCAAACAATAGAAAACCGCTAATGAGCAAATTGGTCCACTTTGGAAAGGGCCAGTTGAGCTGTTCTCGACTCATTAACAAATTCCTATTGTTTCAATATTCATGCGCAAATATTTCCTTAACGAAGGGGATTTCCGGGAACCTTTTCTGCGCGTGGAGAAGGGCGTGACTCCATGTCTATTTTGCGCAACTATCAAAGTCACAAGTCTTTTTCACGAAGAGCAAATCCTCTCTGAATATTCAAACAATAGAAAACCGCTAATGAGCAAATTGGTCCACTTTGGAAAGGGCCAGTTTGAGCTGTTCTCGACTCATTAACAAATTCCTATTGTTTCAATATTCATGCGCAAATATTTCCTTAACGAAGGGGATTTCCGGGAATTTTTTCTGCACGTTGAGAAGGGCGTGACTCCATGTCTATTTTGCGCAACTATCAAAGTCACAAGTCTTTCGCACGAAGAGCAAATCCCCTTTGAATATTCAAACAATAGAAAACCGCTAATGAGCAAATTAGTCCACTTTGGAAAGGGCCAGTTTGAGCTGTTCTCGACTCATTAACAAATTCCTATTGTTTCAATATTCATGCGCAAATATTTCCTTAACTACGAGGAATTCCGGGAAAGTTTTGTGTCCGTTAAAAAGGGCGTGACTCCATGTCTATTTTGTGCAAGTGTCAAAATCACAAGTCTTTTCGACGAAGAGCAAATCCCCTCTGAATATTCAAACAATAGAAATCCGCTAATGAGCAAACTGGTCCACTTTGGAAAGGGCCAGTTTGAGCTGTTCTCGACTCATTAACAAATTCCTATTGTTTCAATATTCATGCGCAAATATTTCCTTAACGAAGGGGATTTCCGGGAACCTTTTCTGCGCGTTGAGAAGGGCGTGACTCCATGTCTATTTTGCGCAGCTATCAAAGTCACAAGTCTTTCGCACGAAGAGCAAATCCCCTTTGAATATTCAAACAATAGAAAACCGCTAATGAGCAAATTGGTCCACTTTGGAAAGGGCCAGTTTGAGCTGTTCTCGACTCATTAACAAATTCCTATTGTTTCAATATTCACGCGCAAATATTTCCATAACTAAGAGGAATTCCGGGAAAGTTTTGTGCCCGTTGAAAAGGGCGTGACTCCATGTCTATTTTGTGCAAGTGTCAAAATCACAAGTCTTTTGGACGAAGAGCAAATCCTCTCTGAATATTCAAACAATAGAAAACCGCTAATGAGCAAATTGGTCCACTTTGGAAAGGGCCAGTTTGAGCTGTTCTCGACTCATTAACAAATTCCTATTGTTTCAATATTCACGCGCAAATATTTCCATAACTAAGAGGAATTCCGGGAAAGTTTTGTGCCCGTTGAAAAGGGCGTGACTCCATGTCTATTTTGTGCAAGTGTCAAAATCACAAGTCTTTTGCACGAAGAGCAAATCCCCTTTGAATATTCAAACAATAGAAAACCGCTAATGAGCAAATTGGTCCACTTTCGAAAGGGCCAGTTTGAGCTGTTCTCGACTCATTAACAATTTCCTATTGTTTCAATATTCACGCGCAAATATTTCTATAACTAAGAGGAATTCCGGGAAAGTTTTGTGCCCGTTGAAAAGGGCGTGACTCCATGTCTATTTTGCTCAAGTATCAAAGTCACAAGTCTTTTTCACGAAGAGCAAATCCTCTCTGAATATTCAAACAATAGAAAACCGCTAATGAGCAAATTGGTCCACTTTGGAAAGGGCCAGTTTGAGCTGTTCTCGACTCATTAACAAATTCCTATTGTTTCAATATTCATGCGCAAATATTTCCTTAACGAAGGGGATTTCCGGGAACCTTTTCTGCACGTTGAGAAGGGCGTGACTCCATGTCTATTTTGCGCAACTATCAAAGTCACAAGTCTTTCGCACGAAGAGCAAATCCCCTTTGAATATTCAAACAATAGAAAACCGCTAATGAGCAAATTAGTCCACTTTGGAAAGGGCCAGTTTGAGCTGTTCTCGACTCATTAACAAATTCCTATTGTTTCAATATTCATGCGCAAATATTTCCTTAACTACGAGGAATTCCGGGAAAGTTTTGTGTCCGTTAAAAAGGGCGTGACTCCATGTCTATTTTGTGCAAGTGTCAAAATCACAAGTCTTTTCGACGAAGAGCAAATCCCCTCTGAATATTCAAACAATAGAAATCCGCTAATGAGCAAACTGGTCCACTTTGGAAAGGGCCAGTTTGAGCTGTTCTCGACTCATTAACAAATTCCTATTGTTTCAATATTCATGCGCAAATATTTCCTTAACGAAGGGGATTTCCGGGAACCTTTTCTGCGCGTTGAGAAGGGCGTGACTCCATGTCTATTTTGCGCAGCTATCAAAGTCACAAGTCTTTCGCACGAAGAGCAAATCCCCTTTGAATATTCAAACAATAGAAAACCGCTAATGAGCAAATTGGTCCACTTTGGAAAGGGCCAGTTTGAGCTGTTCTCGACTCATTAACAAATTCCTATTGTTTCAATATTCACGCGCAAATATTTCCATAACTAAGAGGAATTCCGGGAAAGTTTTGTGCCCGTTGAAAAGGGCGTGACTCCATGTCTATTTTGTGCAAGTGTCAAAATCACAAGTCTTTTGGACGAAGAGCAAATCCTCTCTGAATATTCAAACAATAGAAAACCGCTAATGAGCAAATTGGTCCACTTTGGAAAGGGCCAGTTTGAGCTGTTCTCGACTCATTAACAAATTCCTATTGTTTCAATATTCACGCGCAAATATTTCCATAACTAAGAGGAATTCCGGGAAAGTTTTGTGCCCGTTGAAAAGGGCGTGACTCCATGTCTATTTTGTGCAAGTGTCAAAATCACAAGTCTTTTCGACGAAGAGCAAATCCCCTCTGAATATTCAAACAATAGAAATCCGCTAATGAGCAAACTGGTCCACTTTGGAAAGGGCCAGTTTGAGCTGTTCTCGACTCATTAACAAATTCCTATTGTTTCAATATTCATGCGCAAATATTTCCATAACTAAGAGGAATTCCGGGAAAGTTTTGTGCCCGTTGAAAAGGGCGTGACTCCATGTCTATTTTGTGCAGCTATCAAAGTCACAAGTCTTTCGCACGAAGAGCAAATCCCCTTTGAATATTCAAACAATAGAAAACCGCTAATGAGCAAATTGGTCCACTTTGGAAAGGGCCAGTTTGAGCTGTTCTCGACTCATTAACAAATTCCTATTGTTTCAATATTCACGCGCAAATATTTCCATAACTAAGAGGAATTCCGGGAAAGTTTTGTGCCCGTTGAAAAGGGCGTGACTCCATGTCTATTTTGTGCAAGTGTCAAAATCACAAGTCTTTTGGACGAAGAGCAAATCCTCTCTGAATATTCAAACAATAGAAAACCGCTAATGAGCAAATTGGTCCACTTTGGAAAGGGCCAGTTTGAGCTGTTCTCGACTCATTAACAAATTCCTATTGTTTCAATATTCACGCGCAAATATTTCCATAACTAAGAGGAATTCCGGGAAAGTTTTGTGCCCGTTGAAAAGGGCGTGACTCCATGTCTATTTTGTGCAAGTGTCAAAATCACAAGTCTTTTGCACGAAGAGCAAATCCCCTTTGAATATTCAAACAATAGAAAACCGCTAATGAGCAAATTGGTCCACTTTCGAAAGGGCCAGTTTGAGCTGTTCTCGACTCATTAACAATTTCCTATTGTTTCAATATTCACGCGCAAATATTTCTATAACTAAGAGGAATTCCGGGAAAGTTTTGTGCCCGTTGAAAAGGGCGTGACTCCATGTCTATTTTGCTCAAGTATCAAAGTCACAAGTCTTTTTCACGAAGAGCAAATCCTCTCTGAATATTCAAACAATAGAAAACCGCTAATGAGCAAATTGGTCCACTTTGGAAAGGGCCAGTTTGAGCTGTTCTCGACTCATTAACAAATTCCTATTGTTTCAATATTCATGCGCAAATATTTCCTTAACGAAGGGGATTTCCGGGAACCTTTTCTGCACGTTGAGAAGGGCGTGACTCCATGTCTATTTTGCGCAACTATCAAAGTCACAAGTCTTTCGCACGAAGAGCAAATCCCCTTTGAATATTCAAACAATAGAAAACCGCTAATGAGCAAATTAGTCCACTTTGGAAAGGGCCAGTTTGAGCTGTTCTCGACTCATTAACAAATTCCTATTGTTTCAATATTCATGCGCAAATATTTCCTTAACTACGAGGAATTCCGGGAAAGTTTTGTGTCCGTTAAAAAGGGCGTGACTCCATGTCTATTTTGTGCAAGTGTCAAAATCACAAGTCTTTTCGACGAAGAGCAAATCCCCTCTGAATATTCAAACAATAGAAATCCGCTAATGAGCAAACTGGTCCACTTTGGAAAGGGCCAGTTTGAGCTGTTCTCGACTCATTAACAAATTCCTATTGTTTCAATATTCATGCGCAAATATTTCCTTAACGAAGGGGATTTCCGGGAACCTTTTCTGCGCGTTGAGAAGGGCGTGACTCCATGTCTATTTTGCGCAGCTATCAAAGTCACAAGTCTTTCGCACGAAGAGCAAATCCCCTTTGAATATTCAAACAATAGAAAACCGCTAATGAGCAAATTGGTCCACTTTGGAAAGGGCCAGTTTGAGCTGTTCTCGACTCATTAACAAATTCCTATTGTTTCAATATTCACGCGCAAATATTTCCATAACTAAGAGGAATTCCGGGAAAGTTTTGTGCCCGTTGAAAAGGGCGTGACTCCATGTCTATTTTGTGCAAGTGTCAAAATCACAAGTCTTTTGGACGAAGAGCAAATCCTCTCTGAATATTCAAACAATAGAAAACCGCTAATGAGCAAATTGGTCCACTTTGGAAAGGGCCAGTTTGAGCTGTTCTCGACTCATTAACAAATTCCTATTGTTTCAATATTCACGCGCAAATATTTCCATAACTAAGAGGAATCCCGGGAAAGTTTTGTGCCCGTTGAAAAGGGCGTGACTCCATGTCTATTTTGTGCAAGTGTCAAAATCACAAGTCTTTCGCTCGAAGAGGAAATCCCCTCTGAATATTCAAACAATAGAAAACCGCTAATGAGCAAATTGGTCCACTTTGGAAAGGGCCAGTTTGAGCTGTTCTCGACTCATTAACAAATTCCTATTGTTTCAATATTCACGCGCAAATATTTCCATAACTAAGAGGAATTCCGGGAAAGTTTTGTGCCCGTTGAAAAGGGTGTGACTCCATGTCTATTTTGTGCAAGTGTCAAAATCACAAGTCTTTTGGACGAAGAGCAAATCCTCTCTGAATATTCAAACAATAGAAAACCGCTAATGAGCAAATTAGTCCACTTTGGAAAGGGCCAGTTTGAGCTGTTCTCGACTCATTAAGAAATTCCTATTGTTTCAATATTCATGCGCAAATATTTCCTTAACGAAGGGGATTTCCGGGAACCTTTTCTGCGCGTGGAGAAGGGCGTGACTCCATGTCTATTTTGTGCAAGTGTCAAAATCACAAGTTTTTTGCACGAAGAGCAAATCCCCTTTGAATATTCAAACAATAGAAAACCGCTAATGAGCATATTGGTCCACTTTGGAAAGGGCCAGTTTGAGCTGTTCTCTACTCATTAAAAAATTCCTATTGTTTCAATATTCACGCGCAAGTATTTCCATAACTAAGAGTTTATTCCCCAGACCCTCGTATCAACGTATATTGTTTTCGGCTGACTTTTAAAATATCAAAATTGGGCTATTGTTACGGATTTACATCGGTTTAAACCATCGCACAAGTTTCCAGCCAAATCTCCTTTATCTCAAGGGATGATGAAAACTTTGTTAAACGAATTACTTTCAATTACTTACTAATTACTTTTACTCACCACTTTAATATGTCTGCCAAATGTTTACAAAACAAAAAGAAACTGTGGTGCTCTGCCGGTGGAAAGTATAACAAGATCATTTGGTTTTATCAACTGGGTTGATAATGTGAATTGGCCACTGTAAAGAGATTTACATTATCAATCCAGTTGATAAAACCAAGTTATCTTGTTTACGAAATAGAGCTTGCCATTCTAGCAACTAAACTGCTATATGCAAGGGAGAGCAATCGCTCAAAACGAACATCACCATCTACAGGGGAAGTTGTTTTATTTTAGTCATTTATTTGTTAAAGAATTTGCCAATGGCAAGTGTACATATATGTAAAAGAACTTTTCGACCCTCACCGTGACCCGACCCACATATTCATTGTGTAAATATATTATTACAGCATTAATTCTTTGCGATTTTAAGATTTTTACTTAAATACGATCGAAAAGCAAAAAATATATTGATCTGATTCTTTCAATAGTCAAATTAAATTATGTCATTACACCAATAGCTCTGTGATCAGGACTTGATTGTCTGTATACACCCCTAGGAATTCTGAATGTTTGCACTGAACACGAGGAGATAATTTGCAGCGATTTCTTTCTAGATGACATGTAACTGCAAATAGCAAGAAAATGATTTACCAGGTTAAGTTTCACGTGTTTCTCACCTGACAAAGAGGGAATAAATACCCAGGGGTTTAAAATAAAAGCCAGCTACCCTGCGGTCTACTGCCACTTATAAGGCCTGTTACTGCCGTTCTTGTGATGTCCAGAGTGCTGAAAATTGTATTTCCAAACTTTTAGATTCCAACATTTTCTGGGGGCATGCCCCAAACCCCCTAGGGAGAAGGGGGCTTTTGCCCCCTTTTATTGTCACAACTGCCTACTGTACTATCAGTAGCCACATCTAACACGTCATGACAACTAGGAAGTAGCCTGGAAAAACCAAAACTTGGTTTTCACCTCATCGATTGGTTTCTTATGGAGTACCTCCTGTGACTTGACACAGAAACTGGTCAGGCCAGTCAAATATCATTGTGTGGTCACTAATTAGATTAGTTTTTATCTCAAAGACCTGCCAATATGAATGCACTATAACAGTTGCTTTAGTCTTCAAGTGTCAGCCATTTCCTCGGCCTAGCCCCTGGAGGTAGGGCTGGTGAGAAGGGGTAAGAGTGAGAAGTGAGCTGACTTCAGACTACTGATGTCATTATCCAGTACAAAGGGGCTTCTGCTGCTTGTCCATAGTTCAGAGACTGCATTCAGATATAATCATACCCTTACTGGTGCAGATGTTCTTCTGTTTAATCCCTTAGGGAGCATACAGCTCACGAGAACAGACAGCAAGCACACAACAGAAAACAAGAGGAAAACAAAGTGTTCATCCAGAGGGAATCCATGTTTGAAGCCCTTGCTTATTGACCAGGCAAACACGCTTCCAGCAAAAACTGGTCCTAAAGCCCTTGAAAAGAAAGTACAATAAGAGAATGCTTGTTACTAAAAAATCTGACAACAAGTACCCCCTGCCCTCCTCCCAATATAATGATAATAATAATAATAATAATAATTATATATATAAACCTTTATTAACAATTCAAAGAAACTATTTAGTAACAATCAATTAAAAATTTAAAAAGCCTACAGTACTAAAAGCGAGATGACGAGAAAATTCTTGTTATAATAATTTACAAGGCTAAAGAATTTTACTAATTATTATATTTACTAATGATTAAATAATAATAATAATAATAATAATAATAATAGTGATAATAATAATAATAATTATGTAAAAGACTTCACTCCCATCTGCTGAAGTCGGACGATGTATAACGAAAGGCAAACAATTTAAATCTTTACAATTTTTTAATAATAATAATAATTATAATAATAACAATAATAACAACAAAAACAATAACAATAATAATAATAATGATAATAACTTTGTTAAATGAGGGTAACACATTCCAGTTTCAACTAAGAAACCTATGGCCCTCCTAAATTAAATATTGCAACTAATATTACAAAAGAAAATTGACATGAAATAGAAAAAAAAACCAGACAGGGGAAATGCAATAATATTATAGGCACGACAATGTAAAGTGTTATGAAATAGGGAAACTATATAAGCTGACATAACATTCCTTCATTAAAATTAAATGAATCAATAAAGGAGGCCATGAACGGTTCATTGAAATTTTGCAGCACTTGCAAAAATTCTGTGTTTTGAAATGCTCATTTCCTTGTGCTCACACATTTTTAGAATGTGCTTATATGTTTGGTTTTAGTGGAGGTAGTTTTAACTTTTGTCAGTGATTGTGTCTACTAAAGAAAATGTCAAAGAACATTCAATACCCCCATGAACAAAAATATAAAACTCTCTAAAGTTTGTTCACATTATGATTAACCTGACTTTTTTCAGACCCAAAATCTTTTCCAAACTTAATTAGAAATAACCAAGAAAGACATTTACTTGCAGAGTGCAGGTCAAACATTTAAATTAATCAATCATTCAAGTGGTTGTTTCTGTTCATCTGGCATTTACAAGACCACTCAAAGCCCCTTATAAAGCTGTACGATCCCAGCTCAGGGCTTATAACTACAATTTTATGGTAGTTAAAGTGAATTAAGATTATCATAATAAGTTCCCATTTACCTGGCTATTGAAGATGCTGTCATTGCAAGTCCATTAACAGTGCCCAGGAGATCACTCGGCACTGAATTGTTAACAAGGAGTGATGTTGAGCTAAAACCACACCCAACACCCAACTTCAAGGGCAGAAGAATGACAATCAGTAATGGCCATAGAACTGTATATCTACAAAACACCATAAAGGAAATCAATGATGCCCTGACATACATATTGAGGAGAAGGGATCACTGTGCAACATGAGGCAAAACAAAGTTGGTAACCAGCCATTTTCTATATGAGCAGGGGACTGGGAACAAATATTTAAAACTAATTGAATTAAGCCTGTCACTGGAAAGAGCATTCAAATGTTGCTAATGAAAACAAAAGATAACACTTTAAGTGGTTAGTTTTGTATTTTACGCAATTTCTTGGCAATCTTTGTATTCCTAAATTTGGCACAGGGCTTGAAATTAAAAAAAATATTCAGGTCGACATTTTGCCACCAGATGAGAAAATTTAGTCGCAAGTTCGAAAATTTTGGTCGCAAAATGCACATAAGTTATGATTTTGCTACTGCAACAATTTTATTTCTGTTAATTAAATGATGGAAAAAATGATACATGATCAAATGAAACGATCGTCAATAGCGAAGCGCACGAGTGACGTCATAAGAATTTAGACCCCCCGCGAGACTCAGACAAACAAACCCGGGAATGGCGGAAAATTTGAAGGTTTCTTCAAGGACTTCAAGCGCGCAAGCCACAATTCTGACAGAAAATGACGGTGTTCCGGGCTGTACTTTTGAGAGTGAACCTGAAAACTATACTGTAGAGCAATTAAGGCGTTGGTTAAAGTGTAGGGGCCTTAAACAGGCAGGGAAAAGGGAAGAATTGCTTACACGTGTGAAGGACTGTGTAAATGGCAGGAACCATTACATCCTCGATTCAAGTATAGACAATGGGAAATGGCTTGAAGCTAAAATTTTGCGAGAAAGGAGTGCTGAAAGTCTTACATCTAGTACAAAGACTGCGACTGATGTTCCACTAATTCCGATGTCTGGTTGGAAGGCATTCCCATCGCAGGATTTACCATCGTTATTCAACTATGGCCATGTTTACCATTATGCTCTTGAATCTTTGCCGACTTTGCCAGGGGAGCAAAATTATCATGGGGAGGACACAGACGAACAAATTACTAGCGGTATTGGACACATGACAGACAAACCATTTTCTAATGGACGTAAATACGTAGACTCTGGATTCGCCCATGATTTGACAGATACTAAGACGGACGATTATTACTTCGTTAAAGCACATGTGTGGCCCTCTATGAGTACTGATTTTCCTCACAATGTTTTGGTTGTCCTATCAGTAAAAAGCGGAGCAGTAATACATGCTTCATGCGATCCCTGCAAAGCCTCAGAACTTGGACGCTGCAGCCACGTTGTAGCAGTTTTACTTTCACTAGTCGATCATGTCAATAAGAATGGAACAGTAACAACAACACCTTGTACTAGCCAGGAATGCACGTGGAATAAAGGTAAAAAAAGAAAGAAAACCCCACAAAGGCTGTCAGCGGCGAAGTATCCATCAAAGTTAAAAAAAAGAAAGACTGAAGTGATCGATTTCGATCCAAGGCCTACCAAATATCGAAAAGTCTCGATTAGCCATATCAACAACTTTGTTCGTAACCTGCAGGCAGTTTCTGCAGACCAGAAGAAAACTTCAATGTGGGAGACACAATTAACTATTACTTATAACGATTTCAATCTTGAAGACACATCTGTGTTAGAACAACAAGTTTCCAATTTGATGGCTAATCTTACTCCAGATTGTTTAAGCCAAATGGAAGGTACCACGCCCCAAAATAAAAGTGAACAGTGGTATTCTGAACGATGGCCTAGAATCACAGCATCTACTTGCTTTGATGCATATAAAGCTGGAAAGAAAGTCTAGGAAGGATCAAACGATGCATCAGCTTCATCAAAGAAATACATTTCATCCAATATTTGGAACACTAACGGTGACAAACCGCAAAGTTATTGGATGAAATATGGTTTAGAGAGTGAGGCAGATGCCATATCCAAATATGAAACCCAAACAAAACAACATGTGAGTCCTTCTGGATTGTGGGTCAACCCCAAATTTCCCTTTCTTGCTTGTTCACCTGATGGTCTCTTGGGACAGGATGGACTTCTAGAGATCAAATCTTTGAAGCTATTCAAGGAACATAGCATAGCTGCTGTTTGTACTGATAAGGGAAGTCTGATTTCTAAAGATGTTATCAACAGACAGTGTTTTTCTATCAAAGATAACAAGTGCACCCTTAAAAAAAGCCATGCTTACTTTTATCAAATTCAAATGCAGTTACTAGTAACAGAAAGAGCCTTCTGTGATTTTGTGCTGTATGCTAAGAATGGACCAGTGTCAATAGAAAGGATATACAGGGATGAAAAATTTATCGCAGACATGTTAAGTGTCCTAACACCTTTTTGGAAAAGAGTTGTAGCACCTGAAATTTTTCAGATGAAGGTCCCCAGAGATCTCTTACCATTTGTGTTGCCAAGTGACTTTTTTAATGAATTGACACAACCAGCATTTGACATTCTGTCACCATTTGTCACCAATGTCTGCAAACCAGAATCCACATCAAACAGTGACCAACCCCCACCTACAACTAAGCCCACTGTATCACCCCCTATACCAACAGCTGCAACAAAGGCCAGTGTACCACTGATCACACCCAGCAGAGATCTGCCGTCAGATGTAACACAGCCCACCGCGTATTTGACTACACTTAACACAGGGATACCAGCAGCTTCAACAGGCCCTACTTTACCACCCAATGCCCCTGACAGCCAAGAACTACCAGCTGCAGCAAGCCCCACTAATCCACCAGGTACCCCCAACAGTGACCTGCCAAAAGGTGCAACTTGTACATTACAACACTCAAAAGATGAACTTGACATTGCAAATTTCCTTGCCACATGTACTTCTGAATCAAGTATTCCTGCTTTCATTGGAATTCTACCTACTGATCTTGCAGTCATACCTTGGGGTGGTACAACAAGACATGGCATAGTATTGGCTAACACCTGCCCAGTTGATAACTGGTTGATGATATTTCAGGCACTAGTAAAATCTGGCAGAATAAATCTTGATGATCTTGGTGGTGCAGGCAATGTGATCAAAACAGCACTCTCTTTGGTAGATCACCATGAATATGGAGATGCAAAACTTGAATGTGTGCCTACAGTACCAGCAGTAAAGAAGGGAGTTATAGATCTTTATGGAAATGAAGCTGATTATTTGCTTAAAATCATTCAACCATTTTTGGCTACTGCTTTCACCAGTTGCTGTAGTTTACCTTCATGTCCCACAGTGCTTACCACTTATACATCATATGGTATCTCCCTTGGCACTTCTACGAAAGAAAACACTTTTAATACTTCCCTTCAAGATTGGCTCAATCCAAGGGTAAGTCAGTGCCAGAGAAGGTTTCCCAACAAGCCTTCAAATGGTATACCATGTCATTCAGATACAACTCTCCGTGATGATGGTACACAGTCTGTGTCTTGGCATTGTTCTGGGGTGAGGACAAGTTTTCCACGCTCATGTTTGTCTTTCAAAAACTTCTTTGTTTTTTCTGTTGACCTACTAAGTAGAAAGAGAAACCTAGACATTAAGGATTTACCACAAACCATCACTTTTCAGGGAAAGGTACTGTACCTCCACAGTGCAACACTCTGGAATGGGCATCATTATATTTGTGTTTTTAGCCATGGAAACACCTGGCTCATTTATGATGGCCTGCAAGAATCCAGACAGAGAAAAACTGGACTTGCACTATTTCACACTCATCCAAGAGGATTTTCATTAAGTCATGTTCTCTATATAGTATAGTACTCAGTGAGATACAGTTTCCAATATTACTGATCTTTATACCAATATAACAGGTTCGCATTTTGTTAGGGCCACAGGACCCCTTGAGGGGGGGGGGGGGGGGTACTCTGGATATTTTTGGGTAGGAATGTGCCACTGGGACTCTGATACCACTTACCCTATACTAGACCATGTTCAGCTGCATTTTGCCACCCTTTTCTAGACTGGATGCCAGAGCTTCCTGCCCTATTCCAGAATTGCCATTCTCCGAGATCCTTTATTTCTCTTGTAGTCACTCATATAGTCTAGAAAAAAATTCTCTGATATCTATACCCTACCTTATCCTAGACGAAACTGATCAAAAACCCTACACTTCACAGAGGCACATTCCTATCAACTTTGGGAGTTACCCCCCCCCCCCCCCCCCCCCGGCCACAGTTTCCATGTTCTCATACATGCTCTAATGTGTTGTCTCAAAAAGTTATTCAGAACCCTGAATTGTGCAATACATACAGCCAACACTGAGCTGGCATGAGATCAGACCATGCCAATTGGTTACTTATAGATTGAGAATGAAGGTAATGGACTGTGTAGATAACTTACTACAAAATTGTTATTCTTATACTGATTAACCCTTTAACTCCTTACAGAGAAACACTGTTTGATTAGTCGTAAGAAAAAATGAAGAGAACAAGTGAAAAAGGTTTTGATTGTTAGACATAATTCTCACCATAGGTATACCTAATCGAAAATGTATGGGGATCAATGTTGAGAATATAAATGTGGATGTTAGGGCTGAAAGGGTAAAAGTTTTTAAAGACAAGTCTTTAGCCTGGTTTCAAGATAGAAAGTTTTCCTGATATTTCACTTTTTTCTCATCTAAAATAATTAATTTATTCAAAGTTTTAAGACAAAAAAATGCAAGTGCAGCCATACACTTCTGATACCAAGTCCTGAAATAATTCACAGCCTGAATTTGTTTTCAGGTCTTTATATCAGAAGTGTATGGCTGCACTTGCATTTATTGTCTTACTTACTTCATTACCACTATAGACACATATTACTTTGTTAAAAGTTTTACTTCAGATTTCAACCTAGCAGAACCTTTGAATTTCGGTGTTGAAATATGTTGTACAGATGTTGATTTGGCTTAAAGAATATTGATTAACAACTGGTTCAAATATCTATGAAAACTACATAAATCAGTTTTAAAATGGTTAATATGAGCATTAAAATCTCTCAAACCACCTATAAGCCACTCGTGGACAAATTTTGGCTAAGTGGCCCTAAAAATTTAAGATTCTCTGTAAGATTCTCTCAATAAAGGTATTGACAAATTACTTACAAAGAACTTCCTGAAAATTTACCAAGCCACAAGCAACCACAACCATCTGAGTTGCTAGTGGTGCCAATGATAGGGGGATGGTTCTCCCTACTAGCTTGAATTGTTTTAAACGTTGGTTAAATCTTTCAACATGTATTCTTGCTTTAGCAATCTTTCTTGTCGACAACTCCTCTGCCACACTCAAGCTCTTCCTGCCTTTCAGAAAAGCAGGAATGTTTATCTGTGCCTGAAGGGGATTTACTAAGTGCTGTACAGTGAAACCTCTGTCCGCCAGAATGACATCATATGGCTCAATGTGTTTCAAAATTCCACTTTGTTCAAATATTTCGACATCAGATATGTCTCCTTCGAATAAATCGGAGACAAAGCACGCTCCACCATTCGGTGTTACAGCTATAAGACATTTGAAAGTGTTAGCATGTTTGTATGCTGAAAAAGTGTTACCTTGTCTCGCAAAATTACGGGAGGTTTGCACTCTGAATTCCGTACAATCAACGCTACAGCGTACCCTTGGCATGCTCTTGAAGACTTTAGGGTGATATCGTTTTAGTAATTCTTTGGAAGGGAACATTACGTTCTCCATGTCCCGAAAGATCTTGAACATGAGTTGGATAAATGTAGTGAAAATGTTCCTTATTGTCGATTCAGAAATTTGCTTTTCAGGGGTACTCAACAGAAATGCTAATGTTTGAATGGTGAATCCACGTTTCAGTCGCAGAAGACAAATGAACAATTTTTCCCTGTTGCTCCAAACATTTTCACGGTTAGCTGGTGGGTTGGCTTTCACAGGATTTCTGTTTCCAACGACATTCCAATATGTTATGCTATCCAAAGGGCAGATATCATTCAAAAAGTCATACAGAACCTCGAACTGAGGGGTTGTTAATCCAACAAAATGTTTCATGTGGTTCGAGTCTTTTGCAACCACTTCGTAAGACAGTTTATTCACGACCTTAACACAAATTTCAGAGGTCTTAGCTTTCAACTCGTTCTTCAAAATAATAGTTTCGATCTTACTTGACAGTTCGTGTTTGGTGAGTTCAGTTTGCGTTGCTTTGTTGTTTTCGTCTTCACCCCAACCAGATAATTTATTGTCGGTACACACATCCTCAGTCTCTAAAGTACTCCTTTCAGCTTCTGACAGATCCTCAGAAGAAGTCGAAGGAAGGTGCGAGTCGAAATCGTCTTCCTTTGCCCGTTTGTTTACCAAGACTCTCGGCTGAGGTGCTTTACGCTTCGGGCGAGATGCTTTTAACACTTCCTGAGCTGTAAGGTTTGCTTTCAAGGGATCGGGAAACTCATCAGTTGGACCTCTCTGTCCTGGCCAGTGTAGAGCACAGATGTATGTGTTTCTAGTAATCTGATCGACGGTAAAATGTTCACGGGAACAAGCATTAACCCAGCGTTGACAGCGTTCGATTCCTTGCGATGGCTTCGGAAAGGGTATAAATATATTCATACCTAATTTCAGCATTTGTTTCAGCGATTCATGCAGATTATTCGGATATCTGGCATCACTGTTGCATGTTCCCCAGCAGCAGTGCTTGGTACTAACCATACTGAGCGAAACAAGGCGGCTAAATCACTTTTTGGAAAGGACAAATTCGCCTACATGCCCTCTAATTCTCACAGAACACGCTGATGTTTGTCTGAGTCTCGCGGGGGGTCCAAAAGTGGGTAGTATTAATTTATGTTAATGCATGTAATTATTGGCGAACAGTCATTGGCCAGAATTGATCATGTGATCTGTACATGTGCTTTAGTTGTTGGACAATCTCCTTGCGTTAGGCCTTGACAATTTCGCACCGTGATTCTTGTCATTCGTCAAGCCACTCTCCGTCCTAAATCGATCCAGAAGCCTCTTCCTTACTCCAGGCAACTCCTTTTCTCCTCAGTCGTCTTAGAGAAAACAAACTCCGTTCATTCATCCTACTTGCTTTCATTGACAGAACTCCAGCTTATTGGTGGTGACTCCAGGTCTGTAATCTCTCCACGCTTCCTCAATTGAGAATATCCTCAACCATGGCAGCTTCCAAGCCTAAAAGATCAGTCAAACAACCACTCAATCCAGATTATGTGTATGACTTTCCTGCTATGGTTTTTCCTTCTGATTTTAATCCAAATTCGACTCCCTCGGCGGCCGCTCCGTCGGCTGCGCAGGTTCCAGCGACAACGCCAGCTGTGACGGGCGCTGTGCCCGTGGCAAAGAAGAAATCTACAAAATCCGCCAAAATTCAAGACCAGCTGGAGTTGGAGCGTTTAAAAAACCAAAACCTTCAACTGGAGTTAAAACTTATTTCACAGAAAGAGGCACACCAAACAACACAGGACAAAATGTCCTCGGATACACGTGGTCAACTTATACATGACCAGTCGCAGGAAAAAATCCTTGCGTCGCTCCTGAATGACCTTACACCACCGTCGCGCGAGGAGCAGACTCAGTTAGCGAACCCTACCTTTCCAGTTATGCAGCAGCTCAAAGCAAGTGCTAAAGGGCACACTGTTTTCTCCGCAAAAGGTACGTTGGATTATGATAAAATTGACATTTCAGAATTTGTGTTTGCCTTCCTTGAGTTTGTTCAACAACAGCAGCAATCACATCACCAACATCTGCTTCAGTTTCTCCAGTTGCTTATGGAAAAAGCTATGAACTACTCCTGGCCGAGTGTTCGAAATTTTAATTTGTCTATTAACCAAGCGTTGGCACAAGGTAGGCTTACCTGGGGTCAAATGGATGTCATTCCAGCTCGATCGAATACTTTCTTTAGTCATGCTGATCTTCGTTCCAGTCAGAATCCAGGCTCCAAGTTTTCAGGTCCACGCCAGCAACGTGACCCCCCTCGAAGAGAGCAGAAAGATATGTATTGTACTGACTGGAATTATACAGCCAAATGCTCTTGTAACATCACTGACCCGGAGTACAAGAACACGCATCACTGCAGAGTGTGCGATTCGGATCAGCATCCCATGCTCCATTGTGCTAAACGGAGATATCCTATTCCAACTAACAAATCTGCTCAGCCAAAGCCTCAATGACTAGTTGAGCACACAGACATTATCGAAACAGTCTTGCGCTCAGGCAACTACAATTTTGCTATTGCACAAGTGCCCATTAGAACCTCATTCAATATTGACAACTGGACCCAATACCTGCATGATTATGAGGATTTTATTATAGTTCAATACTTGCGTTATGGTTGGCCAATTAATTATCAGTCAAATGTGTTGCCACAGTCTACTTTGAATAACCACTCCTCTGCAATCCAAAACAATTTTTGTCTGATGGATTATCTCGTTGAGGAACTTGCTCATGGAGCCATTATTGGTCCGTTTTCATGTAATCCATTTTCCTGTCCATGTGTTGTGTCGCCGTTACAAACAGTGCCAAAACGGAACAGCTCAAAGTTACGGGTGGTTCATGACTTAAGCTTCCCTGAAGGTGCATCAGTTAATTCCGGAATACCAAAGGATAGTTATTTAAATCTCAACTACAAGTTAACACTTCCAGGTGTTGATAGACTTATTCATTTCATTCGATTACGTGGACGTCATTGCCATATCTACAAGAAAGACCTTGCCAGGGCTTTCCGACAAATCTCCCTGGATCCCAAGGATGTTCCTTTGCTTGGATTTGTTGTGCACAATCAACTATATTTTCACACACGTTTTCCTTTTGGACTTCGCTCGGCCACTATGGTATGCCAGCGAGTAACAAAAGCAGTGATTCACATATTAACTAAAGAGGGGTATCTTGCTGATGTCTACATTGATGACTTTTATGGTGTTGAGTTAGCAGAGTTAGCAGGTGTAGCATTCAACCGGATGACTGAATTGTTTGTTGAACTGGGCTTGGAAGCCTCCCCCGCCAAAGATCAATTACCAAACACACAAATGCTTGTGCTTGGAATTTGGTTCAATACGGATGATATGACTGTATCAGTTCCTGAGTTTCGATTATTGGAATTGAGAGCCGAACTTTCTCATTGGCTTGCACTGGAGCAAGCCACTAAACGTCAATTGCAAGTCCTTGTTGGAAAATTAAGTTACGTATGCAGTTGCGTGCGCCCTGGGCGGGCTTTTATGTCGCGTTTGTTAAATGAACTGCGCAGTTGTGATTCGCGTAGAAAACCTATCCCTGTGTCATATGAGCTCAAACTGGACTTACAGTGGTGGCTTCATTTTCTAGACAGATACAATGGTGTCTCAGTGATAGGTACAGAGTTTCTCGAATCCAGCGAACATTTATTTTCCACCGATGCTAGCTTGACAGGATGTGGAGCCATCTGCGAAGGAGAATATTTCCATGAACTCTTCCCGCCAATTATTACTCAGCAGCAGTTATCCATTACGCAGTTGGAACTTCTCACAGTGGTTGTGGCAGTCAAGCTATGGCAATTAAAATTAAAAGGCAGATGTATAATGATTCACTGTGACAACCAGGCATGCGTTGATATGATCAACTCTATGCGTAGCAGGAATGTTTTCTTACAAGCTTGTTTGCGGGAATTATGGCTGACATTAGCAGTTCACAACATCATGCTCAAGGCTGCGCACATTCCTGGACATGAAAACACTTTAGCAGATTGCCTTAGTAGGTGGCACACAGATGCCATCTACCAATCACGATTCCATGCCTTAACAGTTTCCCTTGAGTTGCAGCCAATTACAGTTAACCCTCTGCTGTTTTCCTTTACCTGCACTTAACCTGCTCGCGTTTAATATTGGTATTTTATTACATCCTTTGTAGAATCCCTGGTCCATTACCTTGGTCTGCTCAAGAAATCAGCACTTAGTGAAGGAACAATGCGTACACGCAGAACACAACTTAGAGCCTATTTTTTATTTTGTAAAGCTTATGACCTACCAGCCTTTCCGGTAACTGAGCAGGTCTATTGGCTCTATTTAGCATTTCTTGTAGGTTCTTTTTCTTCATATAATTCTGTTAACAATTATCTCAGTTGCCTTAAGCAAGTTAATCTATACTTAGGAGCTGATGTCACCTTTTTTGCATCACCGCAAATTAATTTTCTCAAACAGGCTGCCAAACGTGTGCTAGCCAAACCAATAGGGCGTAAATTACCCATTACTGTTGACATTTTGTTAGCCATTTTCAAGTTGTTGGATTTTCGTCATCCCTTACATGTTTGCATGTGGGCAATTTTTCTTGTTGCATTTTTCTCATTGTTGCGTAAATCTAATTTAGTTCCTACCACATTAGCCGATGTTACTAGTGATTCAGCTACTCACTTAAAAATTTGTGATGTTAGCTTTCTTCTAGACCACTGTACACTTCATGTGCACAAAACCAAAACTATTCAGTTTAAGCAGAGGGCCCTTGAAATTGTTCTGCCATTCATCCCTCATTCAGTTTTGTGTCCTGTTACCGCATTGAAGCATCATCTTCGCTATGTAACCACGGACCCTGAGGCACCTTTATTCACTATTCATACCTCAACAGGATTTAAGCCTGTTACAGGGCCTCATTTCGCTAAATTCCTCAAGTCTTGCATAGCTGGTATTGGGTTGGATCCCACACAATACTCTCCCCACAGCTTCAGAAGGGGAGGTGCTACTTTTGCCTTTCATGCTGGTGCCTCACCCCTGTTCATTAAATTCTTAGGGGATTGGTCATCAGATGCTTATATGGTTTACTTAGTTCTCAACACTACTCAAAAACTCAATGTTGCTAAAACCTTAGCTCAGCACATCCCTACAACTCATGATTATGTCACTACCACTTAGCTTTTCCTACTTCCTCCTTACTTCACACCTTGGGTTTTGGGGTCTCTCTTTGTAAGATTTCTTGTTTGTCATTTTGCTAATAAACTTGTTGAACCCCATCTTGGTGTGACAGTAATTGGGTAGTATTAATTTATGTTAATGCATGTAATTATTGGCGAACAGTCATTGGCCAGAATTGATCATGTGATCTGTACATGTGCTTTAGTTGTTGGACAATCTCCTTGCGTTAGGCCTTGACAACCCACCCTTCCCACCCTTAAGGTGAAAGGGCAGGGGTCTCTCTTTGTAAGATTTCTTGTTTGTCATTTTGCTAATAAACTTGTTGAACCCCATCTTGGTGTGACAGTAATTATGCAATCTATTTTTAGACCTCGTGCGCTTCGCTATTGAATCACATGCCAACATCTTCATCGATCACTGTTCAGTACACTATTTAATAGATTCTCAAACTTTAAATTCCATTAAAACTAAATTACAATGGCAGACAAGTTAGAAGAGGACCGACTACAAAAAAGGGCACAATCTTGGACATCTCTGATCTAAAACTCACGAGTAATAATCTTTACCTTTTCGACACACTTTACCTTTGCAGGTGTTTTGTTAAGCTTTAGCTGTAGCTTAAATTATGGAGTAGTAAATTGAGCAAAAGTAGTCAGAGTATCATTATGACAATTATGTTTGAAGCTTTGGCAAGGACAAGCGTGAGATGAACGAAACTCGCAAACCCTCACGTCCGCCATGTTTGTTGTTTTTGCAAATTGTTTTAGCGAAAGGAGTGCCTATGTGTGCCAGCGATACATATTTACAAAGAAACAACTGTAATGGCGTCTGATTGTGCTAATCGCGTACATAATATCAAGATGAATTGGACTGGATTTTGACCAAAACTTTTCACATTTTCTTTATAAGCAAGACACAAAAGAATTAAAATTCCTATTTTATCCTTAATTTGGGCGAATAGTCACAAAATTGCAACTGAAGACGAATATTTAGTAGCAAAAGGGAAAAATTTGGTCGTAAATGCGACTGTATTGGTCCCAATTTCAAGCCCTGTATCCACCAGATAAATCACTATCCAGTGGAAAGCATAGTAATTTTTTCAACACTGGACAGTGATTTAGTGATACTACCATAAAAGCTCTGTTAAATCCCTCCTTCCATTCTCTTTCGCGCAGCCCTCAGGGGGAGTTAACAAAGAGCTTACAATTCACAGCTTTCAAATCTTACCTGTCATAAAAAGTGTTTATGCCAGACAGGGACATTATCATTATTCCTACAACAGCATTTGCCAATTGAAAAACCTGAAAGCATTATACAGCGAGAACATTAGAACAAATGAAATTGTAATTAAAGGGGAAATGTATGTCACTGCTGGGATTTTTCTGCATTTTTTGTACAAATTTGACACTAAAATTCTGACTTTAGAACTACTTTAGTTTGCACCCGAAATGTGCCCAAAAATTAAGAAGGAGAGAGATATCAAGTAAATCAAAGGGGGGGGGGGGGACCAAAATTAGTTTTACTAGATAAATCTAAATCTCCTGATGGTTTCAAAATGATATCACTCTTTTTCATCTATAGCTTCATAATAATTTTTAACAAAACTTGACCACAATTTGTATTTTCCATTGGCGTAACTGCATGACTTTAAGTTCGTGAGTTTTTGAAGTGATGTTCAAGAGAGTTCTCCTTAAATTTAACCCAAAGGAAATTTTGAATTTTGCAAAATTTATATAAATCTGCATTTCCATACAAAACATCTCACCTTTATTGCTCCAAGTCTTCTTTCAAACTGAAAGTAAAACATTAAACCAAATAATTTAAAACCACTACACGATATCAGTGTAATACTTGACATACTTTATGTTTTATCCATCTTTCATGCACACAACAGTCACAGTTGTTCCTCTCTTTGAAGTTAAAATGTGATAAAAATAAAATATTAAGAAATTGACAAAGGGACATACAACAATAAAATGTTCAATAATAAAATAAATAAATAACATTTTATCACTTTGTTACATATTTTTATCACATTTTAGCATTTGTGACATTCTTACCTATCTAACATTTTTAACTGTTTGTAATATATTTATGTAAATTTTGTATTTTTATTTGCACTCGAAAATGACTTTGGAGAGGTCAAATAGGCCACTTCCAAGATGCTGTTTTCCACTGTTTGAAGACAAGTCTTGGTGCACAACCTTTCATATGGAAATGAATTTTACTCACGTCTTTTGTCTTGAAAATCAAACTACTTTCCATATGAAAGGTTGTCTACCAATACTAGTTTTGGAACAGAGGTAGAAGGCAACTCAGAAATGGCTTAATGAATTGCCATTATTTCATCATTTCACTGAATAGCAATTGGTTAATGGGGAAAGAAAATGTGCAAGAAAGTCCAGCTATGTATGTTCTATTTTACTTTAGTAATACCAAAACATTTAGCTATTGTGTGTTCTGATGAAATAAACTATGGCAAACTGGAGTAGTTTAGCACAACACTCGGCTGATATCAAACCGAACTGTTGTTTTCAGAATGAATTGTTTGTTGTTAAGTATTGCAGCCTCTGTAGTCAAACAACACAGCAGCTCTTGTAAATTTTACAGTTTTTTCCTTTAATTTGTCATTTCAATTCATAAATTTGTCACTCATTTCTCATGTTTTATTACATGTTTTTAAGCAATTACCGGTACACATTTTGAACTCAATTCAATTCAATGACTTTGTGAAAAACAATCATCAGACACGAAAAATTAACTTAAAATAGTGCTAAGAATAAAATAAAGCTAAATTTGGAATTGTGTGAAGTGTTGTGGATTTTACTACAGTCTGAAAAACAACATGCGTTGTTTCAAATGTACCTTTGGATAAACCCAAATCTGAAGAAACAGCAGAGGTACAGCTACACACAGCAATGCAGTACCTATTTGGTCTGTGGAGAATCCAAGCCCACCTATCACAAGAGTAAAACAATAACATGGCAGGTTGTTAAAACACAAAGATGTTGAATAACAAATTAATGAATGTCCTACAGTAGCGATTGAGTAGGTACGGTTTATATGCAAATGAAGCCATAACACTACTGGAACAAAGACCTGAAAAGAAAATTTCAGGCTTTGGACGGGATGCGAACCCACGGCCTCTGCGTTACCGGTGCAGTGCTCTACCAACTGAGCTATCAAAGCCACATGAGAGCGACCGTATATGGGTTAGCCCTTAAAGTGGACGAAATACCTGGCGGGGTATGGTGAATAACAAATTAATGAATGTCCTACAGTAGTGATTGAGTAGGTACGGTTTATATGCAAATGTAGCCATAACACTACTGGAACAAAGACCTGAAAAGAAAATTTCAGGCTTTGGACGGATCCCGTCCAAAGCCTGAAATTTTCTTTTCAGGTCTTTGTTCCAGTAGTGTTATGGCTGCATTTGCATATAAACCGTACAAAGATGTTGTTTTTACAATGAGTAAAATGAAGCATGTGAAATAATTGCGTTCACGAAGTGTAACGCAATCCTAATGCAGTCTGTATTGAGATTTTTTGGGACGATCGTGTTCACTGATTTCGCCTCCCCGCAGCAGGGGCAAATTACATCATTTTGCGTATGTAAGCAGTCACGTGTAACGAATGTGGATTCGGACGACGGTAGAGGACTATTTGTTTATTGCGTGGAGAAGTGGTAATTGCAATATTTTGTGTGTTATGAGGTTAACAAACATTGCCATCGATGCCTTAAGGAAGCGTGTATGACTTCTGGTGCGAATACAAAGGTCAAGTTTGGCGCTGTGATTTTGACCCGCTAGCCTTCCACATCAAACAAGTGCTGGGTAATCACGAATGAATGTTGTGTTTATCGGCGAGGGAAAATGGCCACGATTTGTGGTCAGAAAACAAAGTCACGCAGTTGTAATTGTGTAGCTCGGCAAATGGCCATGATTTGTGGTCAGAAAACAAACTTTCCGAGTTCTGTAGCTCGGCAAATGGCCATGATTTGTGGCAGAAAACAAACTTTCTGATTTGTGTAGCTTGACATGGAAAGTCAATTTTTGTATCTTGGGTGTCCTATTTGATCCTATTTACCCGAAGCGGTTTGCTTGTATGGTCTGTGGAGTGACAAGACAGACAAATTGTGCTATCAAACTCAGTTTTTGTTTGAGGAAACGGATAGAGCCGACTAAATAAGGAAAGCTTGACCCAGCATAGTTAATGAAATCTACGAAAGAAGTCATACACAACCTTTCATTGAGGCTCCGATAAGTGATTTTCTTTGCTTTGGTATAAATGGGGAAAAATTAACCATGCATGTTGGGAACTGTAATGATGTACAGAATTTTGCCAGTAGTGTGAATTGTTCACCTCAATTGTAAATAAAGTAGAGAACTTGGCAAAGAGTATTTGTTTACCTCAGATTGTAAATAATTTTCAACAAATTCACCATGCATTGAGGACAAATACCCCATTGTGAACGCACTTCTCTAATCTTTGATTACTACTAGTATTAAATTTAACCAGTAATATAAAAATGGTGGTCATCAAAGAGTTCTAGGTTATGGTTTTTGGCTTTTCGTTGTGGTATTGTATTGTAAATTGTTGTTGCAGCGTATCATAAGCAGTTGTAGATTTGTAATTGTGAGTAGTCGTAGCATGTATTGTAAGCATAGTATGAATGAATGAATAAAAACATAGGTTTGCTATTTCGTTATTTTTAAAGATATCATACTTTGAATGATTTTTCCCATGCCCACAAATGAAAATGCTGTCTTAAAGGAGCTCTGTCACGATATATTGAGTCATTATTGTGCAATGAACAAAATTCCCCTCAAAATGAAGGAAACCTCTAGGGGCAAGGATGGCTAAGGATGGGAAAACATTGAGACGAATTTGAAAAATTAAGGCTAAATTTTTAAAAATGCACAAACCATGACGTAGCTCTTAATATCCTTCCTTTAACCCATTATCAATTTGATACAAGAAATAAAACCCCCTGTTTTATGTCTTTATAATCTGAAAATGTTGATACAAAGGTTATTTCACGCCCTCACCTTGGCTTCTGTAGTAAAAAGACACGGCTATGATCTTTATCACAATAATTGAGGATAAATTCCTGGCCACTGGTAATTTTTTTGATATTTCAAGCCATGATTTGATAGTGTGAAATCTCCTTCTGATAGTTGTTTTATTAAGGTTACTATGCACCTTGGGACCGGCCATTTTCGCGAAATTTGGATTTTTATGCTAATCAATAGGTCTAAGCGTGATCTTTCATCTAAAAAAAAAAATCAAAAAAATATTTTTTTAGCGGCGGAGAAAATGCGATTTTTCGTTTGGGGGCGGCGTTTGTTTACGAATTGAGGGTTTTGTCTTTTCGCTATTTTCTCGAGTTGAATTTTTCGCTAGATAGGGTGACTTTCAAAAGCTGCAACTCAAGTGCAATTTGTTCAATTGCCGCCAAATTTGGAGAAAAGTTAGTTTAATATATAAACAACAAAAACGTGTCTGCGTATTTTTAATTTCCCAAAACTTTTTTGTTGAGAGCCATTTTTGTACGATAACTTCGATTAATTTTTGCTCTGTTTTGAAAAGGCGCTGTAACTTTTTAATGCAAACGAATTTGACAAAACGCAGACACGGTTTTTTAGGTCTTGGGGTCCGAAAACCGGAAAACAAACCAATTAAGCAAAATATTAAATTCGCTTTGAGTTGAAGCTGTCAGAAGCCGAATCACGCGCTTGCGTTCAGACTTCGCGGAAAAATCGGCATTTCAGAATATTACAAAATGGATAGGATATTTAAAAAGCCAGCTCTATAAGCTTTAATTTGATATAGGGTTTTAGATATCTGCGATGTAACCCGCGCGCGCTACATCGCTTCGACGCGAAACACCCCTGAAGGTGCATAGTAACCTTAATAAATGTGCAAATTAGTGTGAGATGTTATATCCATTTTTAATCTCAAAGATCAATTGACATTTCTTGTCTGAGGACAAGTTTAACGAAGGGTTTTCATTCTCTTAAGCTTTGTTAATTAAAAGTATACCCAACATCAACTTTAAGAACAAGAAGCTCACCATGGTTAGTCTGAGTCGCAGCCCATAGAGAAAATAGCTCATCAAAACCAATAACCATAAATGAAAACACACAGTACACAGCAATGGTTAGGACTACTGAGCGAGTTCTGCAATCATAACAACATCATTGAAGGTCACAATACTGATCACATGAACTTATTAGACATCTTTCAACAAATAATGAGGTTTAAAACTGAATCATGACTTGATTGGCCATCGGCTCTTGGTGTTTAACTGCTAGACAAAAGAACTCGCCTAGCTTACTTTAATGGCTTGGTGCTTCCACACTTGGATTATGTGGATGCCATTTGGGGAGGTTAGCCTGGCTTAACATCAGAAATTTATGCAACAACTACAGGCTTTCCAGAATCAGTTTGCCAAGAAGATCACAGGTGGCAAATTGCCATCAGCCAAGGCCTTGGTATCGTTAAAATGGTTTCCACCTCATGGGAGAGACTTTGGGCATCGATAGTTCAGAATGCAATCAAGGGAGATATTCCAGAACACTTTGAAATAGTTTGAAATAGTTTTGGACTTAAGTTATTTTTGGTTTTGTATTTTAATTTAGTTAAATGACATTTAACAAAGTTAACTGCTACGAGCTTAGCGTGCGGTTTTCTTGGTCAGCGGTCACATGCTCAAATGCAGGCTCACATGGTTTGTTTTCGCTTCGTTTTCGGTGTGTTTGCATCTGGTGTGTTCCATTGCGGTTTGCGTTTTTCAGCAGCTCGCGCTGCTGGGTTTTTCTCTGTTTTTTCATCACTTGGTTCTCGTCTAGCAGTCGATTTGGGGCAGCAACAGTTTGTCCGCGTTTTTTCCCCCACCCCCCCTCCCTCTTTTTCCTTTCCTTCCACTGATTAGATCAGTGTTGACGGGTGCCGGGAATGGGGGCTCATGGCTGGGTTGCGGGGATTTGCCAGCCATGGGAGCGGTATTCTATCTAGGGGCTGGCTGGCCACAGTGGAAGCCCCTGGATATCCCAGGCACCCACCTTCCACTTAAGCGAGGCAGCGGGTTAATTTTATAGCGGACCCTCCTGAAAACCACTCTTATTATCATTATCTGACGATAAAAATCTGCGATAAAATATTATAAAGCATAACACGACGTTTCGACGTTTCCAGAACGTCATTATCAAGTGAAAGTAGAATAATAAAATCTAGTATATATAGTGAGGCAGTGAATAAATTAAATTAAAAGGACCTAAAGCTTAAAGAAATCAAACCACGCATCGTAAATCAGCATAGCGTTGTTTACTGTTTTAAATGTGATTTGTGTGATTCAAATTACGTCGGATATACGACGCGCCATTTGTTTCAACGCATTGCTGATCATCGATACTCTGCCATTGGTCGCCACCTGAGAGATGCCCATGGGAACATTGACTTACTCAACGAGAGCCAGTTTAGAATGCTTAAAAAATGTGGCACGAAATGGGATTGTCTTGTTTATGAAATGCTGTACATAAGAACAATAAGACCCAATTTAAACACCCAGAGCGACTCCATCAGGGCCAAACTCTTTGTTTAACTTTCAATGCCTTTTAATTTAATTTATTCACTGCCTCACTATATATACTAGATTTTATTATTCTACTTTCACTTGATAATGACGTTCTGGAAACGTCGAAACGTCGTGTTATGCTTTATAATATTTTATCGCAGATTTTTATCGTCAAATGTTTTACCAAATCTTTACTTATTCGAATTATCATTATCATTATATTATACACAAACATCAAACAGTACATCAGATTTGTTCACATTACATTCAAAAAGGCAAAAACTTTTCCTGCAAAAAAGTTCACTATTTGGATAAAGATAAACATGGGCTCCATGCATACTGTATTTTCTTAAAAACACTGACCCCAAATAAATGCCAGGTTAAAATCACCCCGCACCTCAGGGGGGCACTTGACCCATGTTTAGGTATAGGGGTGCCGCTGGAGGTCTGAAACCCTGACCCTGTTTAGGACAAAAATAACGTCAAACACATACCCTGTTTAGGACAAACAAAAACATTTTTATATACTATAGCACTAATATCTAGTTCTGAAAATGATCTAATGTTGACTGACGACCGCTAAATAAATCATGATGATTGTATGTTTCTGATTTTGGATATCCTTAAAACTCGAAGAAGTCTTGGACGACTCCTTAATGTCATACAAGAATCTGAAAAACAATGGTACTCGGTAGTGGGCCACGTACAGCTCTGTTTTGGTGTGAGTTTTTAAATTTTGACATGACACTAAAAAAAAGAGAATTAAACCAAATCAATTTTAGTTACCTCTCATCAGACAACTACATTTACCACGATATTTCAATAAAAAATTGGGGTTAGGTGCACTTTGACAGCAATAACAGTTCTTAGCTGGAAGATGACACTAGATGAACTACTAGCTTGTAAAATCAGATTCAACAAAATACTCAGGCATTACCTTAACAAAGTTGTTATTTTGCTGTTTTGGAAACATTGACAACATCCACATCTTGTACACCACCAATTTTTGCAGCCACAACAGTTTATCCTATCTTCTGTTGTCCTGTCGTCAGCATCAATGACAAATATCTCTGGATCATCTTTGTCTTGGGAAAAAGAATTTTCTGTACAACTATTCTCAGCTTCTACCAGCAATCTCTCCTTGTTGGAATCATGTTGATTGTCTGAAGAACTAGTTGTGCTTTGTAAGGCTAATTCACCAGTTTCACTGGAAGCTGTCTCACTTTGACTGTGCAAAAAAAATGATGGTATTAGTTAAAAGAAATTTGACAACTTGACATCATGTAAGTCATTATTCTATCTAGCTGGGAGATTGGGGCCTTCTGTGACTACAGCGGACACAAAACATATGAAGTCTCATTCTTCTTGCAAGGTTTCCATTAAATCTAAATTGAAAATAACAGGCCCTAGTCAGCCTCCACCATTTTCAATGCCATCAAAAATTTTATGGTGAAGTACATGAAATCTTATTGCATTGCTGTAAGTTAAGTTATTTAGCCATTTCCTAAACGAGCAAAGGACTGGGTACGGCTGCCTAAAATCAATTGGGTTCAATTGGGTTGAAAAGAGGATCCTAACACACGAAAGTGTATCCAAGCCTTAGCCAGATTGTGAAATTTGAGCGTGATTGGAGTAATGGGAAGTCAATAGTGGGTCTTCAAAAATCCCTGAAACAAGAGAGTTTACTATGGAATGGAGGGATGCCTGTCCCTCCAACCCTCCAACCATACAAAGGTCTCTTTCAAAAACGTACTACGTCTTTGCATTTAACTCAATAACACTCAAATTTAATGAACATACTAATGCTTGAATGCTCTTTCCGGTTACATGCTTAATTTTTTTATTCAATTTGTTTTAAATATTTGACCCCGGTCCCTTGCTTGTTTAGAAAATGGCTAATGGTAGTGCTCAATTACTATACTTTTGGCAAGTTTGCCGGTGATCTCTTTCATTTTGACACGCTCCGCATAATATATAATTCTGAAAGTCTTGCATTTAAACGATAACAAAGGTGTGGCTGACTAGGGCCCTTTAAGATTCTAACTAGAATGAGCTTTATTTATTGTGTGAACAGATTGTGTCAGTTCCAGTGACAAAATCCTCAATGCCGATTATGCTTCAGTACATGTAGGCCTTCCAGGACTTCACTGTGGTTCTCTTGGTAGTGTTTATACATAGAATATCACTTTTTATTACAAACTAGCTATGGTGTATTGCATTTCCTGAGTTTTGATTGGTTGAGAGGCAATGGTATATGAGATCATATGCCACTGACCTATCAAAAAGGTACGTGTACACGTAAAAGAATGCATTTTTGCAATATTTGTACAATATTTTTGGGGCATTTTAAATAAAACAATTATTCCACTCACGCTTGTTGGATATGAGATGGTTAAAGCCAATTTGTCACTACTTGCCTCTTTGGCTATCTACCATCTCATATCCAATGCACACTTGTGGAATAATTGTTAAATATCCACACATGTGTACCTGCATAACCTGCATCACACAGGTCACATTGAAAAGAATACATAATGTGTTGTTGGTTGACAATCTGAATAATTTGAAAGTATGTGGATACTGTCTCTTGTCTACCCTGGTACTGGTAAACAGAGACTTGCCTTCTTATAAAGAACACTGTTCT
The DNA here is from genome assembly GCA_947652115.1 of Blastomussa wellsi. Lineage (NCBI taxonomy): Eukaryota > Metazoa > Cnidaria > Anthozoa > Scleractinia > Plerogyridae > Blastomussa > Blastomussa wellsi. Next base: position 15,517,454 of record OX393569.1, read on the forward strand.
TGTTTAGCAATTTTTTACTAACTCACAATCCTATGTACACAATATAATACAAGGGTGTGCCGAGATATGAAATTTCTTTTTGAGCGTTCAACTTGATATCGCACGAGTGAGTATAGTGAGTGAGTTGAACACCAGAGAAATTTCCATTAGCAATCATGTATTATTTTGTTTATGTGATGAACATGTTAAAAACAAAGTTTTTGGCGATAAAAATGTTATTCTGAAGATTTCTGACCATGTTCCGAAGATTCCCTAAAGAACATTTCCAAACATTTTCTGAAAATTTCCAAAGATTACCAAAGGTTTCCGAAGATTTCTGAGGTTTACCAAAGACTTCCAAGGAAGACGTTGCGACTGTACACTAATAAATTAACATACAGTAAGTCATTGATATCATCACACATAAAATTATTGTGATTTTACGTGTTCCTAGGGATGGAAATCCTTATAAAGCACAGCCGTTTATCTAATAAAAGTTACTTCTTAATAATTATTAACAAGTGCAAGTGTGATAGGGGTACTGGAAGACCATCACCACAGCAGAAACGTTTCTGGTGTTGAACAAATGAACAGTACAGTCCCAAGCTACCTATAGCTAGTGAAACTAAATCACACTCCCAATTCCCCCATTATTGGAAAATCCATACCAAACTATAATTATAGGGCAAACCACAGCCTACGTCATATCTTACAAGTGATGGTCTGAGTTAGACTAGTTTTTTTCTGAAAAGAACCGTTGTTAGTGAAACAGTGATTCAATAACCTGAGTTAGGGGTCAAGGGCTTGGGTCTCGGGTCATTGAAATGCCAGTCACCAAAAACAGTTCTTTTCAAAACTACACTCTCACCCAGAAAATCACACTGCATGAACTAAGCTCTAGCTAGATAACAATATTCTGGGCACTACAGATCAGACATCCTGGAACTTGCATTGTTGAATATAACTAGAATGACTCCCTGTCAGGCAGGGAAATTTGGCATGGAAAGTGTAGTTTTTTATGTAAGCAGTAAAACATGGATATGAAGGAACAAAATATAAAATTTAAAACAGTACATTATTTACCTTTTAACAAGTGTTTCTGATAAGTGGAAGTAGGCCAGCACAAATGAAATAAGTAGTATAACACAGTTGAATAGACATGGAAGGAAGAACGCAAATTCATCGAAAAAAGAACCTACAAAAAGGCAGGTGTTAATTAGCAAGGAATACATGTAACACGTAACAGATGTAATTAGCATGTTACAAAACATGTTTCAGCTGAGTGTCAAAAAACCAAAACAATTACTTTGGTCATTCACAAAGGAAGGAGACAATCCAGGGCACCAAACATAATCACACGCAGCCGACACAAAACATGGGGAAACTGTGTGTGCGAGTCACAATTGGTTTTGGTTTTAATTATGATTGGTTCAAGTGAAGTACCAGTAATGCAAAACCAAAGAAAATGCAGAATTACTTTCAACACTGAAGTGAAAACCGCTCTATTCTTCAAAAAGCTCTTTGAATAAGACTTGCTACATTGTTCCAATTTTAAACGAAAACAAACAATATTATCATATTAACTATTTCCCTTATAATTAAGTACCTAAATTCTAGTCAACACTTACAGTCCAAACAATCAGTCATTTCTTAATCACTAATAAAAATGAAGCCATTATTCATTTCAAATTTTAATTTCACTCGCAGATCTTAGCATTTAAAATAACTGGTAGCTACTTACTGCATGGGCTTAAACTCTGTAAGCTTCTTGATTGAAAGAAGACAACAGTTGGATTATTGAAGTGCCTTTGAAATGAATGTTTTTGTGTTTTCTTGTAGTTTGTTATATCCAAAGATTATGAAAATAATTGTTATTCCTAGTGACGAAAGTTGTTTTTCACCTCTCAAAGATAAGCGACTTCGCTTCAAAAGTGGTTTCTATTTTGGGTGGAGACTAAGGCGAGCTACAGACTTGATGATGTAGAAACATTTGCAAATTGTGTTGTTCACACTCGAAGCTCTTGTAATTCCTTAGTGGAGCATGGTATCTTGCTGCATATTTCTTCGGGTTTTTTCTCTTGAGAAATATCAGTCAGTGATATCATTCTCAGGGACGAAATCCTTCCTATGTCTGTGGACAAATTTTGTCCATTTTCGCCGTACATCTTCCGCAGATGGAAAATAGTGCATTGATACACCTTCTGTGTAAGGTGTATTCGTTCAGCTTGTCTTATTTGGGCCACCAGCCACGCAATAGTGTCCGCCTATCTTCATACGTCCCTTGTCGGCCATGATATTTATAACATTCTGCAAACATTCTTACATCATAGCCTTGCAATATCAATGATCATTTTTGCCACACAGAAAAATGGTACCACTATTTGAAGTTAAAAAAAAAATGAACAATGGTATCTCTTTTGATTAATGAATTCCATTATGAAATATTTCTAAGCTCAACATGCTGAGTGTAAAAATATATATTCAATCCAACAAGTTAGAATAAACACAAACCTTCTTTAAACACACTGGAATATTTCTGTACAGGTTCTGCAAGATAACCTGCAATTGATTATTTATTTAATGTTATTAGTAACAGTTGCTTATCATTTTTACCACATCACATTGCTTTCAATAGGAACCGACAGCCAACAAAAAGAGTTGGCCACTACTTTGCTCAGGGAAGTTGGCTATAACTTTTCTAAAAACCGAAGTAATTAAAGGAGCTATGTCATCATGATGATGGTTTGTGCACTTTGAAAAATTTAGCCTACATTTTTCAAATTCATCATCCATAACTGTCCTTGTTCCTTTCTGGTTTAGTTTCACCTCCTTCACCATTTTCTTCCTTGGTAAACTTATTATTTCGAGGTTTCCTTCATTTTACAGGAAATTTGGTTTGTCACAAAAATGACTCAAAATATTGTGACAAAGATCTTCTAAAGAAAGATTCTTTCAAACATTCAGTAACTATACTCAAATCAGCTCCCTATGTCAGATTTTACTGAAACCCCTGACATCAAATATGTACCCTTGAGCTTTTTCTCATTTCATTTCTTCTTATATTTAATCAAGATATACTTTTGGCTCTGCTGTGGCTGCTAGGATTCGACATACATGGTGGTACAAAGAGCACAAATTTGAATTAATATAAAATGTTCCAGTTGTTGAAATATAAAGAGGTGGTGTTGCATTAATTGTGGTTAGGGTGTTGAACTTTTAATCCAGAGGTCTCAGTTCAAATCCTTCTCTCTTCCACTGGATGGATTTGTGTTGGGGGGCTTTGTTTAAAAAATAACACTGGCATTCCAAATTTTATTATTTTTTTTATTTATTTATTTATTTTTTTTAAGAAATAGTGTCAATTTCATGCACATGTAATTTAACTTACCTCCAATAGCCGGTCCAATTATGAGTCCCAAATTCCAAGCTGTCAGTACCACTGACATTGCTAGGGCCTTATCAAACAAATTAGAAGAAAATAAGAAAAATACTTTTAAATAATTCTTTCAGAGGAGCCTATAGGGAGCCTATAGGGCTTTGATCATATAGCAAATTTCAACCCTCATATAGCAAATTTCAGCCCGTGTGAGGCACAGTGGCCTAATGGTTAGTGCGCTGGACTCTGGATCAGACGGTCTGGGTTCGAGCCTTGGCCAGGGCACTTTGTTGTGTTCTTGGGCAAGACACTTTACTCTCACAGTGCCTCCCATCACCCAGGTGTATAAATGGGTACCGGCGAATTAACTGCTGGGGGGTAACCCTGCGATGGACTAGCATCCCATCCAGGGGGGAGTAGAAATTCTCTCTGTCTCTTCATGCTACAGAAACCGGGATAAGCTCTGGCCTGATGGGCCACTAGGCCCGACTGCAGACTTACCTTTACCTGAAATTTCAGCCCAACCTTTCCAGGGTCCTCTCCTTCCTGTCCCCTTTAAGGCTCCAGGGGACAGGAAGGAGAGGACCTTGAAAAGAAGGTTGATTTCAGCCCAGTTAGAAGCACTGAGATTTCAACTTGGCTTCCAGAATAGATCATCTTAAAAAGGCATTTGTGAAATCTTACACCAGGGTTGCCAATAAGATTTGAATTATGTGGAGATATTTTGAAAGTAGACAGCACTGGGGGCCCTTTTTTCAAGTGTTTTTGTAATGACCGCTTTTTTCCCCACTTGTCTCCGCCAAATTGTACCTGGCGAAAATGTTTAAGTAGCTGGCGATATCGCCGGTCGCCGGCACTTATTGAAAACCCTGTCTTACACGATGAGAGTTTTCAGCCTGGGCTAAAAATTCGCCATGTAATCCCGTCCTACATAACACTCTACCTTGAATGCTGGCTAGCCTTTATAATTTATTGGTATTAGGGATTTGCAGCTCATGTGGCTCACCTGGCTTGCACATACTTTTCATAAAACTTCATCTACACAAGCTGGTCTTACAAAGATATTCAAAAAGGATTATTATTACATACCTGATTAGTATCATCACTGATTTCTGATGCAATTACTTTACATGTTCCTACAACCCCTGAACCAAACAAGAAAAAAGGTACATGACTGATACATAGTTAGCAGGCACCTCTATATTAATTTAATGTTATTCATTTTTTGCCCTCTAAGTAAGCACAAAGTAGATTTTCTCTGACATCTGAGTGAAAGGTTTTAAGCGATTTTCCACAATGTCATTTTGGTCAAAACCCTTCCACCCATCTCGAAATTCCAGTCAAGCTTCAAAATTTTGACTTAATTCATTAAGGCGGCTTAATGTTAACCACTGATGAGCCCATATTTGGCATAAATATTATAGAATACCGCTGAAGTCTATTTATGAAGTTGCTTGTAAAGTGGGTCATTTCCATGGCAACGAATGAAGAGATCAAATGTGACCAAAAATCTGTTTTTGTCCATTAGGGGGAAAATTCACCCATTGGATTTTTACTTAGAATAACATTGCCCATGTTACTGGGAACATGATATCTTGAACTGAGATGGCATTCCATGTGGGTCTCTATTTCCTGTTTACGCCCTTCCCTTTGAATTCTGCTGTTTTTGTTTTCGTTTGTTGTTGTTTTTTTTACTCTCTCTCCTCTGCTAAAAAACAGTTAAGCTTTATATACCATGTATGTATTGGAAATTTAATAATAATGTTATCTACCACCCCTGCTCGAAATGTTGGTTTACCATGATATTTTTATAATGTTCATTGCCCGACAAATGTCTACCACATTTTCACATCAAACTCCCAGAAAGTTTGAGGACATTGAGGACTATTAAGTTATAACATTATTTCCCATTGTTGCATTATATTGAAGCGTGACATTCGACATACAATATGCGATGGTAGGATCTGAATCGTAAGGTCAAGTGTTTTGTTTACATGGTATGGGCTGTGAATGGTCCTGTGAATGTGAAGATTCTGTTCTCTATCTAATATTCATAAATAAACAGATCAAAGCAAAAAACAATCCAAACGCAGTAAGCTGAGATGTCTGTTTCCTGGTTGTCATTTGAAATGAAAATCCTTGTGGACGTTTTTGCGAATTGTAGCGTGACATTCACAATATGATAATCAATTCTTGTGTAGGCATTCAATGTATTTTCGGCTGCCAGTGCTTGTTATTATTGGAAATTGTGGATATATGATACCCTGGTCACTGACCAGACGAATAAAAAAGTCTGTGCAGAGCAAGACCTGCGCTCAGCCTATGGCCACGTGGCTAAATAAAAATACAAACAGTAACTGGACACCCCAAATACCTAAGTAAAGAGTTAAACTAGCTGGGTGACCACTGCCTAATAGCTGCCTCTCTACAATATGTAACAAGCAGTGCAGTGTGTGATATCCATTCCTCCATCATGGAAGGGATTTTTTTCTAAGACCTCCTGGCCCCCACTAAGCTTTATACATTTCTTTGCATTTTCTTGCATTTAAGGAACCCCTGCCCCTCCTGGGGATTTCCAATCCCTTCTGTGGGGGAAGGAAGGTGAGGAGTGGGAAGTATGGACATTTTCCGAAACTGAACAATGACCAACAGGGCTCGACACTAATGGTAGCCAGCTAGCCACAGACTAGAAGAAGTTTAGTTTTGGTTAGTAGGTTTTCGATTTCCACACTTTGGCTAGCTAGTAAACAAAATGAAATTGGCCGGAGCAGTTTCTGTCTTCCTCAAGCAAGACAAACACAAGCACTTTGCTCAGAAACTGAAGATCAGAATTTCATCGTGGACATTTCATGCTACCAGACTATGTTCCACAAAAATTGTTTTATTATTGGAACTGATTACAGAACAATGCAATTACCAACAATATGTGTTCACAGAAATTTGCTTGCTTTATGCTTGCAAGTCTTGCTAGGGATCAACTGTTATCGGACCTAGCCAACACCAACGCTGGGCTAGTAAAAAATTTTTTTGGCTAGTAACATCTAAGTTGTCACTAGCCACGACACTAGTAAGCTGAAAAGTTAGTGTCGAGCACTCGACCAGTTTATTCTGCCCAAGGATGGCCACTGTGGATGCTCAACTGTTTTCGCATCAGGGTGAAATTTCATTCAGTACCTGAGTTGAGCATAGAGGTCGGCTCTTGATGATATGCACATACCGTTAGAAATTCCAACAGAAAATCTGGTAATGATGGCCATATTGAGTGAGACTGACAGTCCAAAACTAGCCGTACCAGCCAGAGTAAGAGCAAGGCAGCCTAACATGACAGGCCTTCTACCAACTTTATCTGTAAGCCATCCCCAGAAGTAGCTGAAATAAGATGTAGTAGTAAAGCCCAGCTTTTAAACCCAACTGGATGATAGCTACCAGTGCACCTAACCCCAAAATATTTTTTTGGCTAAAATATACCTTTGCACCAGTTTGAAACGCATTACACCTTCTTGTTTCTCCTTTTTACCAAAATCTGGCTATTTATAGCATTCAAACGTTATGAAAAATTGTGCATCAGTTGTTCCACGACCGAGTCAGAAGGGGTGTGGGTCTATTCCTGATTTGACGTCACAAAATGATTTGCATCGCATCAAGTGTTTGTAAATGTGCAATGCAAATCAGTTTGTGGCGTCAAATCGGGAATAGACCAATGCCCCTTCTGACTCGGTCATGGAACAAATGATGTGCAGTTTATCGTAACTTTTGAATGCTATAAATAGTCAGAATTTGGTAAAAAAGGTGCAATGCGTTTCAAATTGGTGCAAAGGTTTATTCTAGTGAAAAAAGAATATTTTGGGGTTAGGTGCACTTTGACTCCAATTTCTATGGCACAAAGTGGTTACAACTAATGCAGCTATCAATGTCATGCCACAAGGGGGGGGGGGGGGTAGGCTGGGGGACTTGACATTAATTATCATCCTATAGTGGGGACTTTTGACCATTTCAGTGACTTTGTAGCAACATTCTAATATCAATGTTCAGTGCCTCTTTTCACCATCCACAAATGCCTTAGGGAAGGGCATTTGAACAGAAATTCTCAGCTAAGTTCAAATGCCCCACCTGCTTGTTTACAACAATGTTGGGGGAGGGGTTTGGTGGGTTCCCCATTCTAGTGGTCTCATTTGTTATATTGTTTCCGTGCAATCTGATCTTGCTATGCCAAGGCCTTTTGCCAGTGATTGTACAGGGCTGTCATTAATTTTTCAAATAGGCGGGGAAAGTAAAAAAGTACCTAGGGAATTTTGTAGTTTGATGTATTTTCCACTTTCCAGTGTTTTGGTTTTCTTTCAAATTAGACAGGGCTCAAACTCGTAGTAGCCGGGGGAATTCCCCGGCCACAGCCCTTAGTGACAGCCCTGCTGTAGTTTGAAAAAATATTTGACCTGAAATTATTTTAAACTGCAAAAGATTTACAAAATCTGTATGAGAAAAGTTTTGGTCAAACACTAGCAAGTAAAGATAAAATTGAACAACGTTTCCGTGTCATCATGACACCATTATCAAGTTCAAAATGCCAAGTTAGAATAAACTGTCAGAAATACCTGGAGATTAACATAATAAATGAGTGACATTGTATAATTTACAGTATAATAAAATACTTCAGTCATGTTTATTGTATGCAAAGAGTTCATTTACCATCCTAAAGAACGTCCAATAAACATTGAGGAAGCAACAAGACCTGCATAGTACCCTATGAATTAAATGACAATTTTTAGTTCCATAAAATGTTGATACAGAAGGGATTTTTTTCTTTTTATGCGCATGTGCAATGGTACTTTTGTCAAAGCAGGAACACCCCCAAATGAAATTTACCATTAACATTACAGAATGCTCCAAAATCACTTTCAACAAAATAACACCTTGAGCAATTGCAATTGCAACCTGTTAGCAACTGCTCTTGATCTCAAATCCCATGGTGTTATTGGCTCCCTGAGTGTCTCCCTGAGTGGCCAAGAATCGCGGATTACCTGTTGTGCCCCATAAAAAAGCGCAATATAGTTTTTAAAATAATGAATGGTTTATCAGCTGAACTTGTTTGGTCGAGATACCTCATTATTTTTGTGATTACGGACCATGACTATGTCTTGGTACAGAATCATGTTAAACGAAATCTTGGCCAATATCTGTCATATGCATCTTGGCATCACAAGTGGTCAGTAAACAACAAATTATACTTGTAAGAAAATAAACTCTGACCTGTGTCTTCATCTGATATCCCAAAACTCTGCAAAAAGATTAAAGCATAATGCAATTAGCTTAAAACATTTAGATGCATTTTATTGACTACCAGCAGTGCTTGTGATCAGACGTTGATCTGGAGGTGCATGTCTGGTATATATAAGTTCTCTGGAGAGTTCAATTTCCCCATATGTTTGACAACTTTGCAGCTCATTATAGACATAACACTGACACCCAGTCCATGAAATACCCAAATGGACTACCCCTAAAAACTCTTTAATGTTTTTAAGGTAGTCCATTTTCAAATGGACTGTCCTGAAATGGACTACCTTTAAAAACATGTATAGAGTTTTCAGGGGTAGTCCATTGGGGTAGCCCATGGATTGGGGGTAAGTGTTATGTCTACAACCCTAATCAATAACCCATGAAACAAATCTCATGATAATTGTACAGAAATAAATTTAATGTTTATCCGTTCAACAGTCCTCTGACTTAAAGGCCTAAAGATACGGACGTCACGTTCCATTAACTATATTTTACTGGCGTGACAGTAAAATGGCATTTATACAGTGTATGGATGAATTGAAAAGGGCTCTTGACTTGACACAATGGTCAATAACACATTTAAGCAATAGAGAACTTTTGCTGCGTTTACATGAGGGGGTTTGGGAGAATTTGAGACAGTTATGCAAACCCGAGACGCAGTCAAGGGTTTGCATAACTTTCAAGAATTCTCCCCCCCCCCCCCCCCCCCGAGTGTTTAGATGAGGCTATGTAAACACGGAAAAAGTCCTCTATTGCTTTTATAAAATATTTCTTAAAAATACACACAAAACTAGAACGTCACAAGCATGTTTACATACTCTTATCAAAACACACCTATCAACCAATGACAGCATGTGTAGTATCTCAGTTATTTTATAAACTGCAATAATTATGACACTTTCACCTCGTTTCTGAGAACCACAATAACAGCTTTCAAATGGTAAAACAAAGCACTCAAAAAGTGAGGCCCCTTGACAATAGGGCAGTTCTCATGTAAGACCAGACGATTTATGTAAAGTGACATTTGTATAGTCATGGTAACGTTATAATTATTAAATATAAATACATGCATAAAATCTTACCTTTACCATAGCTGGTAAGAATGGAAATAATATTGTGACAGATATTGCACTGCAAAACTGAAATAAACATTAAATGTTACATACTATGGGGACACGACATAAATGTTTTTATTCAATGATATCATAAAAGCTTGATAGTTGAATTAAACATACTTAGGTGGGGAAATCTAAATATCAATTCAAATTGGCTACGTAAAAGGTTTAAATTTGCACTAGAGCCAGAGCCTTTAGTACAGTCTTTGACTGGATAACAATATAGCCTGGTTCACACTAGCGACATAAGGCCGACATAAAGACATAACGGCAAGGTCACGTAAATGCCACCAGTGTGCACAACACAACATAACGACATAGTACGAACATAATGACATAAAGCTACATGAACATAACAACATAATGAAAAGATTGATATTTTCCTTATGTTAGTCGAAAAGATTTGTCAAAATAAGCACTTGTTCCCCCAACTAGTATTAAGGAATAACATAATAAAGAAGAGACAGTTCTCAGGGAAACACTAAATAACAGACCCTTTTCTCATCATTAAAACTTTAGTATGTTGTTGGTATTCTTAGGCCTGCCAAACTTACAGTAAAATGACTGTATGAAACAGAACCAGAGGAAGACAAAATCTCTGTTATAACAAGCATAATCATGAGGATCAACCCTTAATAAAAGCCATCAATGAAAGCCATCAGATGACTACTGAAGTTGAAAACAAAACCAATCTACATAATTACACAAAAATTATTTAACATTTTGGTCATCTAGTTATAACAGAGTTTGATTGGCTAGATTTGGCTCTGGGCCATTTCCTCACAAAACTGTTATGACAGGATTTCCTTTAAAATGAGCTCTGATTATAATGAACTCATTCTCCTAATCCCTCCATACTTGGAAATAATAGGGTGCCACAGACTATATCAATCTAACCAATCTCATCTGTACTTATCACAGCATGATCCTAAAATGTCTACAATGTATAGGTCATATCCCCCCATATCCCTCCTGGGGTACTTGACCCGTGCTTGAGTATAGGGATACCACTGGGGGTTCAAAACCCTGACCCTGTGTAGGACAAGAAAAACATTATACATCTACCCTGAAAATGATCTAATGTTAACTGATGACTGGCTAAGTAAATACTGCTGAAAATTTCTGATTTCAGATGATGCTGAAAACTCGATAGAAGTCTTCAAGCCATACCCTACTAGAATGGCTCCGGGCTAGACCCTGATCAGGACAGAATCACTTGAAATTATATACCCTGTTCTGGACTGAGGGGTCAAAAACCATACCCTATCTGGGGACACATCCCATATAGCCCTTATAAGGGAGTACACCCCGCCCCCGCCGCAGGTTTGGGACTGGGGGAGAAAGAGTCTAACTGTAGGCGGTGACGGCCTAAGTGAACTCCATTTGAATATTTTAATTGTTAAATTATATTTAAAAGTATAGACAGGTTTGGGACTGCTGAGAATGAGTCAGATTTTCTGACAAGAGCAGATCTAGGGGGAGGGCGCAATGGGTGCGCACCCCTCCCCCCTCTGAGATGACCTGCGACTTTCTACAGAATAACTAGTATTCTGCTTACATCACCCTTCATATTATGTCATTCCTTAGTGGTGCAACCCCTGGATGCACCCCTGTCTGAAATGTTCATGATTGCTCCTTTGTGTACGGAAATGGGGTGGGGTGGTTATTGAAGAAAATCTCACTTAGGTTCAAATCCATTGCCTCTGTCCAGCCTCCCACTCAAGCTGAATTATATGTCAAGTGAAAATATACAAATTTCCCTTTCTGTATGCTGGGGTAATGGTTGCAATGCTGTGGGATAAAGTACTAGGGGGTGAGGGCATGATGGAAGGTTAATGCTGGGATATAAAAGCAGTTTAAAAAAAATTCATCATAAACATTTAATCAAGACCGCCTTTCCATTTTAACAATTACATACAAGGGGATGTTACACCGAACTTTGATTACAGAAATTCTAAAAAGGATGGTAAACGAACTCGACGAGATCTGGCCTTCTCGAAGCTATAATCACCATGATAACAGGACTCTTTCGACTCCAAAGCTCAGCGTGGACGCAACAATTTTTTTCCATGAACTGCACAGATGTGACAATTTCGGCACAACATCTGAATGGGGTTTCTAATTTTTACACAACAACTTTAAGACACAAAATGTCGTCCTCCGTTAAAACTCAAGACTGATATAAATTATTAAAGCTTAAACAAGCGCCCTTGAAAACAAAAGCTATGAATTGCAGTCGTAAACCAATTGCATAACATGCAAGCTCAGCCAAAGGAGGGAAATTATCAGAACTTCACAGTGGCAGAACATCTGCGAAGAAGCGCAGATGGCAAAATTTCTCACACATTACATTTCCAAACCCAGTTAATTATTTTAAAAAAACAGACAATATGCTAGCTAAGCTTAATGTAAGCTCAATAAATAATAAGCAAGAATTATATCGTCGTGTCACGCGCCGGCCATTTGTGATCTCATTGTAAAAGTCAATTACGGCAAGAACAATAAAACTGTACCTACCAGAGAGAAGAATATAATAAATAAGAGCTTCCAATTCAAAGGATTTGTCCCAGGTGGATAAAATATAGCACGTAGGCGAGATTTTAAGGAATCCATCGCGACAAACGATTGCTTTCAGCCGCTGCTCCAAAAAAACTTCAGGTCAACGTTACGTCAGCAACGTTAACAAGGCCTGCCAGATCATGTGACCCCGATTTCCAAATTTCCCGCGTTTTCCGAAACAGCTAGATCGACCGATATATATATACATTGGAGTGACTAAATACAATGACAAAATGAATGAAACCCTTTGAGAACCCTTTGAAATTTTAAACTAAGATTTTATGCTGTTCGTGTAACTTGAAACAAGCCGATGCAACGGTCAATACTGCACCTTGGACAGTCAGAGCGAAAATAGAAACATGCAGCGTGCAAATGACTCAGCTGTTTGTAAATAATCTTGTTAACGTATTAGCGTACTATAGGCAATTATTCTAATTACGTAAAGTATAAAAGAAACTGCCAGTGAAACTGCATGTTCCCTGTCAGTGAAAGAAACTCAACTCATCTTTCCTCTTTTTTCCTCACTGAAAAGACAGTGTTAATTAGCCCAGCTATCCACCTTTCGAAAACATACTCATCATTTGTCCGTTATCTCTGGATGGGGAGTTGTACTGCGCTGCTTCCATTCCCTGGATCTGTCCTCTGCTATCGTTGCTGCCTTTGGCCAGGTTTCAGACCTCTCGTAGGCCTTGCGGTCCTTTTAATTCAGACAGTCCTACGCTTCAAGTTTTCCGTGGTCGACCCCGTTTCCTTTCGCCTTGTGGCACCCATGTGTGTGAGCGCTGTGCTTTAGCGAGAGTGGTGGTCCATTCCAAGGACATGGTCAGGGCCTTTAGAAGGAAAATAGGGAGCTAATGTTCGCACCCAATGCGCCAACACGAGCGCCGAATCGAAGGCGCGAGCCTCTTAGGATCTCTTAGGGGAAATCATTTGCAAATGTTCTCTCAAGTGCCTTTTCCTGCATTTTGACATCATTTCTGAGTTATTCTATAAGGTGCGCACAAGGTATGAAGTGTATGAATTGTAATGCTTTACACTCAGATCGCAAAAAATACCAAAGATTAGCCGGAATTCCTTGTTTTTATGATTAATCATAGCTACAACAAAATTCTCAAATCTTATTGGTTCTTGGCACGCCATATTTTGACCTAATAATATACATGAAAAAATTACTCGATTCTGAGTGGCTGAGAGCAGTGAAGTTCAAGAGTAACACCAGTACAAAAAGTGTAATATCAGTGCAAATTACAGATAAAAATTCTGGATTATTGTTGCAAATGATTTAAAGAAACCACTTTCAGTTCGTAGCATTATTTATTATATATATAGCGACAATTTTAGGTAATAAACCTTGCAGATAGAATTCTATATCTGCTATATTTTCACATGTGAGAAAAGCGATACGTCCAATCAGCTTCGCGTATAGCTTTCTTCACATGTGAAAAATATAACCAATCAGCATCAAGAGTAGAACGACCTAACCAATCAGAGCGCGGGAATTCAAATGGTTTCCAACGAGGTTGTGAAAACAACACGCTGCAAGTTTGCAAGCTCTCAAAGACAGTTTATGTTTTGGCTACAAATTTTGCACTTTTGAGAACTTTATGGAAAGGAAAGCCATCAGAAACACGCCAAGCAAAACCTTGAGAATACAGTTATGATATGGAAATGCTAAAATCATTCTCCAGGCGGAGCGAAGACAAACTAAATGTCGATAAGGGAAAGCCAAGAAATGAAAGACTTTCATTGTAGCTTTGATACAACGCAGCCGTGGACGTTCTAAGAAAATTCAAGCACTCTTGGGAACACCAGGGTAAAGTAAATATTTCACTTTTGAATATGGATTTACGTCGTAATTATTGTTTAATGAACCGACTCCTTCAGTTATCACAACTTTTGTTCAAACATTCGCCAGTTGATTTGCGCGCAGTAGTTGATTCACTTATGGCGACGTTTCTCGATGCGATGGCAAAAGCTTTTCTTTTAAAAAAGGTGTGTTTTACACCGCTATTTAAATAAAGTTCTTGTTTACTATAGCTTGTTGTCGCCGTAATTTTTCTTTTCTATTTAAAAGAGATCTCGCTTGGAAAGCCATCAGAATGCATTTGCAGCTTTGTTTTCCTCGTAGTGCTACGTTTAACTCTTTTATAATTATAGACTAGAAAAAATCGCTTTAAGTTTACAATGGTTGAGTAATCGTTATGTATAATAAACAAATTACAGCATAGAAAGTGCTTTGTACGGATTATTATTCACTCGTCGCAAAACTTTGCAACTCGTGAATAAAAATCCGTACGTCGCACTTTCTATGAAGTAATCTATATAGGTTCACCCGCTTCTTTCGCCGCCCCCGACTATCCGAGAGTCTGCATGCTGTAACAAGCTACCAACACAGACGTTCATCACGCTCATATAAGGTGATTGCTCATCACGCAATATTCCAAAGTTGTTGGAATATTGCGTGATGAGCAAAAGAACGTCTGCGTAGGAGACCGTAATGTAACAACCCTCAGAGAGACGACATCGACGAGCAACCCTGTTTCTTTTACATGCGGTACCCCCGGGACGTTTTTTCGCAAGCTTCACCCACTAGGGTGCCTGTAAGTACGCCTCACGTGACGGAGCAGACAGCAGATGAAACGTGTTGGGTTTCAGTATGCGTGAAATGCCGCATCGTCTTTCGGTTTGTGTTCAATCTACAAATCCGGCTACATTTATAAGAAATACACACTCAGTTTGACTTTTTGCAGCCCGAATAACCACACAATATGTAGTGTGAGCGATTGAAGGTAAGCCTGCCGTGCCACCATGACGATCGATTTGTCATGTTTATTACGATAACAGTACGTATAAATGGTCAAACGTTTTCGGTATGTAGACAGAAATAATTATATTGTCTCGAATTGTAGCTAGCAAATCTCTTTACATATTTGTTCTGCCCTCTAGCAATTAATTTGCTCCAAAAGCCGTTTGTTTTCAAGAATAAACTGACTGCGTGAATGGACTTACTTCGGTAAGCTTCTTCGTCGATTAATTTATAGACTTACAACTGACTTCATGATGAATAGTTAGTCGTGTTCATCAGCGTCCATATGCATTTGTCGTGAAAAAGAGCAACCGCCTACTGAAGAAACTGTTACTGAAAGCATTAAAAGCAAAAGTTGTGTAGTCAGGTCCAGTCATATGGCTTTATGTTGCCAGTTTGTCATGTATTCAAAGAAAGATCTTGAGTTTACTCTTACAATCTTTTCTTGATCTCTCGAGTTTAAAATTGACCAGATCGCTTAAATTATTTTTCATGTTCAAAATAGTCTTGAGCTGGTCTTCTTTCTGGTGCTAATATCATATCAAGAACAAAATAGCAACATTTTTGTCTGGTTGTGAACTGGTAACCAAAAACAAATTTAAATTTACTCTTTCATGTAAGAAGTTTTTAAAATATCCTTTCCCAGTGTTTGGGGGGCGTCATATATGTTGGAAATAAAACTTTGGCAGTCCCAGAATATTTAAACATCCTTAATTATGTTGAATATTTGCACCTTTTATAGTACCTACCTGCTAGGTAAAACTGGCTTTTCAAAATCATCTACGAGTTTTGGGAAATTTCATTCTACTCTGCTAAATTACAGTCAAAATGGCTGAAGCAGTCTACCAAAGTAATGACCAAAACAGTGTTGCTTTGATATTTGAAGTGAAAATTCACTTTTCAACTGAACTAATTATTTACTGAACCAAACTATTCGTTTGAATGTTGAATATTTATTGCATAAAACAGATAAAATGCAAAGTAAAATTATTTTCCAGTGTTTAATCAATAGAGGGCTTTTTCCGTGTTTATATAGTATTAGTATATTCTCAGCTCTGACTAATGCATTTCTAGCTTTTTGATTGGCTAAAAAACTCCGACCATGAGCCAATAGTCAGAGTTTTACGTCATATGGAAAATAGTGAGCCAAGTTTTTATTTTACGCTTTGTAAAATTGTGGAAATAAAAATCGGTGGAAATAAAAATCGTCTCAAACCCGGTTTGAGAATTTACTAAAACAATTATTCCATTCGCCCTTGTTGGACATGAAGGGATTATAACCAACTCACGCTACGCGCTCGTTGGTTATTTTATCACTTCATATCCAACGCGGGCTCATGGAATAATTGTTATATAGCCTCATCTAAACACGACAGGAGATGGGATAAGTTGAGACAGTTATGCAAACAAAAGAATTCTCCCAACCCCAGAGTGTTTAGTGAGACTATATAAACATGAAAAAAGCCATCTTGCTTTTCTAAAATATTTCTCAAAACTATGTGTGAATCTAAATTAATGCCACAGCTGTGTTTACATACTCTCATCCAGTAGTTTCAAAACAAGCCGGTGACTGCTGGAGTTCCATCGGTTAGCAGATTGTGTAGCTACAGAAGATATCCATACCTCCCGCACGGGGATTTCTCTATAAGACCCCCCACCCTTCTGGAAATTCAAATTAAACTTCATACAGTTTGGTCTTTGTGAAGCCCCACCCCCCAGGAATTTCCAATCCCTTCTGTGGGGGGAGTATGGAGATTTTCTGTAACTACACATTATATGTCACTAGTTACTCTGGTTGTAGCAATCAGCTTGCGACAAACAAGCTCAACTTGTCATAGCCAGCTACTCTTCCAGTTGCTGACACTACTTCAAAACAAAATAATAGCAAATAGCACTGGTCAGGAAAAACCAGCAGGCAAGATTTAACCAGGAGTAAAATATACCGGAAGTGGGGATGTCCAGACCCCCTGGCGCCGACTCATCAACAGCAGTGTGCTGTCTGATCTTATTAAAAACCTTTTTTTTTTCTCTATTTTAGCGTCATGTTTACATGGAGTCATTTATGAATACGTTGGCAGCAGGGAATGTAGAACTGACCTTGCCGTATTCTGAAACTTTAAACAACCTGGTCAACTACAATTCAGAGCTTACCTACAATCACAATTCTGCAATTTCAAATAGAGATCAAGCATCAGCTCAGTTGGATATCAGCCGCAAGCTTCCTACAAAGCTCTCAAAAAACCCAAGTACTTACGAGAAAGAGCTTCGTGAGCTTGTGCTTAACTTGTATTCCGACAAGGAAAGACCAATTGTGGAACCCAACCAATCAGTGAACATACCCTCTTTTACAAGAGAGCAGATGATGCAAGGGCCCCAAACTGAAGGTGCTATGTACTGGGGAGCTTCAAAAGTAAGTGCTCCTCAGCCCCTTGATATAATGCGCATACCACAGCCCCGTCAAGGCCAGTCAGAATCTGGATCAGAGGGATATTGTTCTTTGGACAATGGTGTTGCTGAACTTGAAGGGAGTGGAATACAGAATCTACAAGATCTACATGGTTATTTGATGAAGTTCCAGAAAAGCAAGCAAGGTACAGTCATTTTCATTTGCAGGTTGAACAAAACAGCTTGTTTAGTCCTCAAGTATTTTTAAGACAGGAATTCAGTATAGGCCCTTGCAGCTGGGGTCATGTGACCAAAGTTTTGTTAAAAAAATTATATTATGGGCTATAACTTAAAGAATGACAGAAATGGAAAAAAGTATGTCAAAATAGCAAATTATATGGCCAAGTTTGAGACCACTGGCATTGAAGAGTAAGGTTTTATGACAGTTTGAATTTTTGGAGAATTTAAAGGATTTCTATCAATGGAAAATGTTGCTGGAGATCTTGCTCTCCAGCAACATTTTCCATTAAAACTCATCAGCAATATATCAGGTTGGGGGCTGGTGCTCAGAAACCTTAGCCCTGTAAATACCGAAACCCCTGCAACTCACCAGGCCGCCTCACAGCAAACACAAGCCGCCGTGAAGAAGACCGCTACCATTGTCTCAATTTTAACTTCGCCTAAATTACATTTAGCCACATAGATCATGTGGTGGCCTAGCTACAAAGGGTCTATTGTAGATCCAGCAGGATAGGGTAGGGACAGGTTATGGTAGGGTTTCTACTCAGAGATCTATTAACATCCATCATGGGATTGCATATATTACAACCCAATTTTTTCTCAGGATACTGGGTGATGTACTGCTCCCATTTAGCTCTATAAAAATTTACTACCGTTTGGCATCTTATGTTTTAATTACTCACCCAAAGCGAAGTGTATGTAGAGAGATTGGAACAGGATGTATTTAGAGTATATTAGGGTGGGACTGCCATATTTCTTCCAGTGTTGCAAGTCATGGCATTGCTTACACAATAAAACTTAACACATCTCTTTGGTGGATTCCCTTTGTTTGGTGAATCTAAAATTAGCCATTTCAAGTCCACTGCCCAACTGTTTTAAAACTTGGGCTGGTCAAAGCAGGTAGAATCCATCAGAAAGTTGTCAAAAATACCCCAAGGGTAGGCAGGGGCATGGGGGAGGGGTTAGGGACTCCTATATCAAAGGGATGAGGATTCTTGATAGTGTAGATTATGGATTTTTGTCGCACGTAGGATATTGAGGACAGAATGTCAATATTTTTAGTCATTAAGGTCTCATTTAGACTTGCACAGGAAGAAATAAAAATTGCTGTTGTACTGTGTTGCTGGTCTAGACTGACCAGACAAAAATTGTTATCTTTTAGGGGTAAAAAAAATGACAAAAAAATGTTATCTTTTAGGGGTAAAAAATGTCAAGATTGATCTTCAGAATTTTCAACAAGCACCTCCATTAATATATGGGAGTTCCTCTTGGGGGAGGGGAATATGGACATCTCCAGGGGAAGGGAGGGGTGGGAAGGGCAAAAAAGATACCAGTGGTACTGTTTGCATCTCTGTAACTGGGTAATCTTTTCATTTACAGTAGAAATACCATCCCGCCATGTAAGCTTTTCTTCAGACCAGATGACACCAATGTTTGATGACTCTGGAATACACCTGGAATTCACCACGCCCTCCGATAATGATATTTCTGAGACAGATGGTGATACTGACATAAAGCAGTATGACCACGTAGTGACAGAACTTCAAAGTCAGTCATCGCAAGCCATTAGGGAGGAAGATGAAGAAAGCAAAATGGAAAGGTTTCCTGAATCAGATATGCTTGGTGGACAGAAAGGAGCGGTTGCCACACAAGGCCACGAAGCTGAAAGGAATATTTTGAGTGAAGATTTGATAATGAAAGGAGTACATCGATTTGACCACGAAAAGAGGGTGGGTTTTGAGGCTGTGGCAAAGGAGAAAGAATCAGTTGCGACAGAAAACTCTCAAGATCTTGCACTTCAACGAGCCAGTTTAGAAGGAAAGTTGGAGTCATTACAGGAAGAGTTTGCCACTGTGTTAGAGGACAGGAAGTTGCTGCAGATTAGACTTCAAATGGTGGAAATGCGACTAAGGGAAGAGATGTTAAAAGCACGAGAAACAAAACCTGTAGTGTCACTAGTGGATGAGCTACGGCGAAATAAGTGTGAGTTAGAGAGTCAGCTGGCTAAATTACAGAATGATTGTGAAGAAAAACATGGCAGTCTTAATGAAGCGCTTGAGCAGTTGAAGACATCCAGTGCTACTATCCGAAATCTGAAGCACAAGTTGAGTTTAGTGGAAGGAGAAATCTGCCAGAGGGAAGAAATGATGATTTCGCTGCAAGCTGAGCTGGATAGCTTAAGGGAATTGCTAGAAGAGGCTAAAGAACAGAATGATGAATTCAAGAAAGAGAATATGGCTTTGAATGCAGATATAGCAAGGCTTGTTGATGCTAAGGGCATGCTGCAAAAACAGTTAGGTTTTGCACAAGATGCACACACGAAATTGCAACTTGAAGCAGGCGAATTTGAGTCGACATTAGCAGAGAAAAGTCACCTCATTGAGCAGCTGCGATGTGAAAACGCTCGGTCAAGTCAGCAACTTACAGAGCTTCAACAGAGCTCCCTGGTCGAAAAGGCGCAGATATTGAAACACATGGAGCAAGTCGAAGAAAGTATCACACAACAAAACCTGGCATTCAAGGATATGGAGATTGACAAAAGAACAATTGAGAGGACTTTGGGTGAAAGAGTCGAATCACTGTCGAATGAAAACAGAAAACTGCTCAAGCTAATGAACTCAGCTGTGGAGATTGAGAAAAAACTTGACGCGGCTAAACAAGATGTGGTTTGGAAAGAGGCTTTGCTTGAAAGTATCGTCAAGGAAAAAGAGGAAATAAAGGAACAGCTAAAGCTTACCCGCGAGTCTACTGAGGAATATAAAAGAAATCTTCGCGATTTGGAGTCAAAATTTGATGAAGCTAAGCGGGAGCTTAAGACAGCGCAAGACGATTTAGGAGAAAAAGACTGTCATATTGAAAAGCTGGAAAAGGAAAAGAGAATTTTAGCGGAAAATCTTGACGTTGCCAATAAGGAAAGGCTAGCATGTGACAACGCCATTTACACACTGAAATTGGATCTTGAGAAGGTCGATCGCCGTTTTAAACTGATGAAGCGAGAACTTACCGCAAACAAAGGTCAGCTTGAAGAGACAACGCGACAAAAAGATGTATTTGTGAGTGAGCTACGTGCACTGAGAGATAGTTTCGAGAATCAGGTCGCTTTGGGATGTGCAGTAAAAGAAGAATTAGCACAGAAGGAAAAACTCGTTGAAGAATTCCAAGAAGTGAAAGGCGCGCTAGAAAACGAGATAGCTCGTTTGACAGAGCAGTTAGAATTTTCGCAAGGCAAGATTGCAAGGGTGAATATAGAAAGGAATGAGATTCAGGAACAGCTCCAGACTGCAGTGAGGTAACCAGGTTAATTTGTCCGTGAAGTGTATTTTTCAGATTAAACTGATACGTAAAAATTTCATAGTGGACATTTCTAAGAAACGTGAAACGCCGTTAATCAGTAATGATGACGACTGACGGTCGGTAGTAAAGAAAACTTGAATAAAAGAACCCATTTTATGGAAATTCACAGATAATTTACTGAACGTTTTTTTTTTTGTTTTATGTTCAGGAATATTGTTGTGTTGGAAGACAAGTTTCACAAATCGTTGCTTGAACGAGCAAGATTGGAAGGCGAGCTTGAAACAATGCAACATTCTAATCAGGAGGAATTGGAAGCCTTGAGAAATCAAAATTCCTTGCTCAAAGAAGAAGTCAAGACAGAGAAAATGCATTTGCAAGCTGAAGTTACAAAGGAACGCAATAGGGCCATTAACTTGGAGCAAGAACTGAGATATCCAACGGATGAGATTGTCAGAAAAGACAGTAAGCACAACCAAGAGATACAGTCTTTTGGAGAAAGTTTCAAAGAAATGAAAAACAGGAAGGAATTTGCAGAGGAAGAATTGAAGAAGCTTCATAAAATTACCAAACAGAGCGTGGTTGAACTGAAGAAACACTACGAAAGTCAGCTGGAAGAAGGTCAAAACGATCTTCGTGCGCTTCAACGGGAAAAAGTTAAGATAGAGCAAGAGTATGAAGTATTTCAAAAGAAAGCAGCGAATGAATTAGGAGTGAAAAACCGAGATATGAGCCAAATGGAAAAAGAACTTTCATTTTTGAAAGAGACGCTGAAGCAGAGGAAAACAGAGCTAGAGAAAATGCAGATTTGCGCGATTGAACTTGAACAAGAAAAGGGTCGCCTGTCAGGGGTATTGGCATTTCAGAGAACCCTGCGAGAGCATGCAGTTAAGATGGAAAGTGAAATAGCAACGCGGGAATCAGCCATGCTCGAGGCGACTAATGAGTTGGAAAGATCGAAGAAAGACCAGGAATTACAGCAGAAGTCGGCAAGTGAGAAAATTGGAAACCTAGAAACTTTGCTGTCCAACCTGAGGCAAGAAAAGAAAAATCTGCAAGATTCTTTCAGGGAGGAAAGGCAGGGCAATGCTGCTTTGAGAAGTAAAGTTGAGGAGATTGAGGGTGATAAAGTGGAGTTAGTGAAGAAATTAAGCGGTGCTGAAAAAGAAATCAAGAAGTTGCAGGAAAAGGTTCAGAGTGAGGGTGATGAAGCGAAGAGATGTCGATCTGAGCTAGATGTGGCGAAGACAAGCTTTGTGGACGAACTAACTGCACGCGAAAATTTGCAGAGAACATTGGAAGGGGTGTTGGAACAGGAAGCAGACAAGGACAGAAGACTGGAAAGCTTAGCGTGGGAAGTTACTCGGCGAACGAAAGAGGTGGAGTACCTCAAAGAACAATTACGGATGATGGAAGAAAGACAACATTTAGAGATGGAGAACTTGAAAACTGCTCTCCAAGTGTCGAGGAGCGAAACGACTTCGTTGCGTTCTGAGTTGTCAGAGGCGAGGAAGGCCAAATGTTCTTTTCAAACAAAGACATTTGAATTAAAAGAATCTCTTCTTTCGGCCAGACAAGTTACGGAGTCGCTGAAACAAGAGTTATTCGTGAAGCGCCAGGAGTTGACTGCTTTGGTAAAGGATGTGTTGGCTTCCAGAAACCTTCGACTGCTACAAGAGGAAGTTACAAGAACAGAGATGATGTCTGACCGTGATGAGACACGAGATGATACAGATGTGGTTAGCAAGTTATCCACCAGCAATTCCAGGTAAAATAGTAACAAAGAAAGGGTTAAGTCTGCATTCGAGCCTAGTGGGCCATCAGGCCGGAGCTTATCCCGGCTTCTTTAGCACGAAGTACTACTATCTGGGCCATCCAGGGAGGAGTTATACATGTTGGTCCACTTTGTTTTAAATCAAACCAGCTCTCGCTACGGCAGATTGGACAAACAAGTTCGGTACTGAGAACAGTGATTTTACCGGGAAACTTTGATATCTTTGTTTCGCATTTTGATCTGGGTTTGCCTAGATTATGGACAGGTGTGAAAATCGCTATATTTTTTTCTGATATGATCGCGTTAAGCTTGACACAAGGTATATGTTTACACCTTGAAGTGAAATTGAGAGTGTACCTTACTAAATTATAGGCCAAGCACAGAGTGATGATGATGATAACTTTATTTAATGAGGGTAAAAACACTACAGTTAAAAACTGATAAACTAGTGGCCCACTTCAGGGGCATAACGTTGCCAAGCTTACTAGGGTGTGCCCCACCCCCCTTGGGTGGAGATTTCCCTTATCAGAAAGGGGGTTTACCACCCCCACCCTGCACCACAATCTGCTATAGATCACTATTTACTTACATTAGTGTTGCCTCACTTTAATATGACCTGTTGTATTTTCAGGCCAATTTCGGGTCTACAAGAATGCATGTCTTTGCTCAGGTAGGTGACGGACCAATAGTGTCTCATACTGAAGATACTCATCGATCTTGTTTCACACGCAACAGCAGTCATGTCTATTACGTTTACAGTCGCTGTTGAAAGGTCTCATTTAGGTTTGCACATGAAGAAAAGAAATGCTTTTATACTCTGTTACTGATCTAGCCTGACCGGTCATAAAGATGTTATCTTTTAGAGGTCATAAACAGCTTGATCCATGCCGAGATTGATCTCTAGGGCTGCAATTCGGATTTTTCAACAAGCATCTCCATCAGTGTTGTAAAATTTCCTGAGTCTCCCAATTACTGGCAAAATCTTCAGATTCCTGGAAGCATTTTGTTTTTCTTCCGATAATTTGCGCTTGCTCTGCTCTAATTAATGTACGTTTTTGATTTGTTAGGTCACAAATCAGCAATCTTCAGAAACAGATGAATGATCACACAGACTCGGTGCAGACGGCTTCAACATCGTGGAGGTACAGTTTGTTAAAGAAAGTTGAACATGCTCCTAATTTCATATCTTTCCTCAGTCTCGACATTAGTTGACGCACTCAGCGCACGAATATTAAAGCTTCACATTATTGGCGTAGCGTTTATTTGAAATAGGTCTTCACTGACTCGTCCATTTAAGGCGTTAAATAGAGAAAATATGGCATTGCTATATCTTTTATCTCAGTTACCCATGCTTCGTTCCTTCTAGTAATATTTAGTAAATTTTTCTTCTTTCAGGTCGTTTAAAGAAAATGTTCACCAACTACAAGCAAGTTGTAATTCACAAAACAGTCAACTGCTGACAGCCGAGAAGGACAATTGAACTAGTACCAAGTCGTGTGGATCGATTGCATATTTCTACTTACAGTATAATTGAGGATCGGAATGCTACTCACTCAGTTTAAAAACAGTCCAACTAAAAGCAAACTCAGACTGTTTGCAGAACGCGAAAGAAGCAACGAGCGAAGCTAGGGAAAGCACTCAAAGCACGATGGGATGGGGCGACATAAACGATTACAGTAGGGCTTAATTCTGTTGTGGCTATCAAAAGGGCATTGTCACGGTGATTTTGGAGTGTTCAGGTCAAATCTGTGTCAAAATCATTGCTTGATACCTTTACTCGTACAAAATATGCTTCTGCAAAATTTAGAAGGGAGAGCAAACCATAATAGTTTCTCATTTTTTAAGGAGATGGCTTGAGAATTTGAAAAAATGGCCAATTTTTTTCAGTTTTCAATCCACTTTCATCCTCGCCATCCGTAACAACAGATGTCAGTAAGTGGTTGAATACATTAATATAGCGTTACGTAACAAAACGTAACTATTATTTTTGGTTTTCCTTTGAATGAAGAGAAGTTTTAGCTCAGTTTTTAAAGCATTGCTAAAACTGTGTGCCAATGGCCCTTTAAATACCAAATAGTGTGGTGCAATGTAATGTTATTTGCCATCAAATCAGTGAAAGAGATTATTTAGTTAAAAATATCATGTTATTTCATTAAAATCAGATTTATTTTCATACTTGAATTGTAATAAATATATTTTTTATTCTATATCTATATATGTTAGGCTATTATTTTCAGGTTTGTAAAAATAAATACTATTAAATAATTTTGTTGACTTGAATTTAAATTCATTCAAATAATATAGCAAAACTCTGTTGCGTCATTTACACTCTTCAGAGTGATTGAACGTTTATCACGTGGTGCATTTGCCGTACCACAAGATTTACGTTTTTACATCACGTGATTCGGTAGACTGTACCATAACTGACACTGGCTATGAAGTGAAAAAAGTTTCAGCACTTTTTGCTGGTATATTTGTTTACTTTTCGAAAAGGCCAAAAACGAATTATGTTAAACGGAGAAAAATCCGACTTTTACTACTTAGCGTTAAAATTTGGCAACAGCGAAATGGTTTTTATTTGCAAGTGGCCAAATCATAGTTTTGGCGTCACTGTGATGTAGAAACGACCAGTACTGCGGGCATTATGGCCAAGGAAATTTTACCCTGGTTTGTGTACACACAATGTGGCCTGGAATTTTCCCACCCTAAATATTCACAGATCCTCCTAATTTATCATCTGTAGGCAACCGCTTCTGTCATCCTTTCTATGTCATAACTTGTCCCAGTCTCTCCTGAAATTGAAGCCACATTTGAACGTAGAAGGTGGATTTTTGACTGAGCGGCAAAACGTCCGATTAGCAGCCAACAAGCGTGAGGTGAATATGTGGTACATATAAGTGTACCACGTGATGCATGGTCAATCATGTGCAGAGGGTGAATAACATCTTGGGTGTCAGCAGTGTCTATTTGGTTCTCGGAGAAAACCAGTTACCAAGAGTACGATGAAAAAAGATGACAAGTAGGAGAAACTTGAAAATACGAGCCTCAAATTTTCAAACTTGGCTCTGAATTTGGGGAATCACACTGGTATATACTTCATGCCAGTATGCCATATAGTCTCCCACACCATATTGTCACCCATCACTCTCAATCCCATTCCCTTATCGGCTCTCCTCAGCACTGATCAAAAGTCCTTAGCACTGATTAACCATCCCTAGCGCTCATAAAGTGTCCCTGACTATATGGCATACTGGCATGAAGTATATACCATCACACTGCCACACAAGATTCCTGCATCGGTTTATATATTAACTTACTATAGCCTGCATGCAGCCGTTTCCTATTTTCGTTGCTAATCATCTTCCAATAGTTCTGTCAGTTTTAAATTTTGCATTAATGGTCTTGTTCAGGGATAAAAAGAGGAGAAACAGAAACAGCTGCACGCTGGCTAATTTAGAGTTCTGTCAAGAAGTACCTGTCAACTAGCTATTCACAGCGCATGCAATTTAGTTAAAGTTCATTATGTATGGCTGTGACGTATTTCCCGGATTACGACTTTCAAACCGGAGTAGAGTGTCCAACAACTCGTCCCCAGTCTTTGTGCCACCCTGTTCCAGCGTGATGTTAAGATATCGCTGTCGCAGCAAGTGAGCAGCGGCCTTGGGTTGTCTTTGCCTTGTTAGGATTCCTTTCTTGTTTCCGCCAACTCGTGTTGTACCTTCAGAGATAAAAAATGTACAAAAATGCTGTACAAGTATATATATGTATACAGGAATCCATAAGAAATAGGCTCAGGTGTAATAGAGCTTATAGCTTTTTGAGTTTAAATGAACTTATTAGAAACTGTCCATGGTATATTGCAATTCCTGAATTTTAATTGGTTGACAGGCCATGGAACACAATGGTAGGTGTATGCGTGAGCGTGGGTGTTTTAAATAAAACAATTATTTTACTCGCGCTTGTTGGCTATCTACTTAAATAGGCCATTTTACAGTTCTGTGCTGAGTTACCAAGCCTTTAAGTGGAAGTGAGGCTGAAGGTGACCTTGTTGTGATACCATCTTGCTTTTGATATGTAAATCCTTGTGTTCTTATGCTAACTAGTTTCTGGTCTTTATCATGACAAGGTCACCCTAAACCTCGCTTTCATACAGAGGCCTGGTTACATTTCACAGAACTGTAAAATGGTCTATTGTCCTTTGAAATCGCGTGGAATACCGACTGATACTTAGCTGTCAGACAATATTCCGCAAGATTGAGCAAGATAATTATGTTATTTGACAAACTGCCAACAAAATGCATTTTACAGCTGTAAACGCTGTGATTATGCAACAAACCATCGTAACTTACGTATATCGCAGGTTTTGGTTATGTACAGATGACGGATAACAATTGCTTCATGACCATATATGGGCAACGTGACAATTTGTTGAGAAATAACATCTCTGATAATCCATCAAATATGGTTTAACATATAATACGAGCGACAACTTCGCTGATTACTCGTACACAACTCGCATTTAAGTAAATATCCGCTCACATTATATGTTAAGCCATAAAATAACGCAGTCAAGCTTGTAAACTCACCCTGTTGAGTCATGAAGTCCGCAAAGTTCCAGATCATCTCGCCAATGAAAAACTCCTTTTTCAGTTTATCAAAGACAGGGAAATACTGCAATAGCGTTTCCACCTATGGGGGTACATAACAGGGAGATATTATTTGTATGGCGTTAACACTTCTACAGTCAACTCAAAGACTGACATCGTCCGGACCAGCAACAACTGACCATCTTATAGGGACTTTAGACACAGTAAAATGACTGAAAAACGGAATGCAGGGACCAACACCAGCTGACCGTCTTATAGGGGTGTACAGCTTGTAGACTTAAGCTACAGTGAAATGACTGAAAAACAGCTCGCAGGGACCAACACCAGTTGTCCGTCTTATAGAGGTGTACAGCTTGTAGAGACTTTGTGAAATGACTGAAAAACGGCTCACAGGGACCAACACCCAATTGTCCGTCTGAAAGACCTATTTCATAAATGCGTCTTATGGAGCCATTTCATAAATGGCTGTCAATTTTAAATTCTTTTGTATTCATTTAAATTATCCTTTCTAACCTCGTTGGTAAATTTGAGTTGGTGAATCAAAAGGGGTTGCAAAGACTACTTTAATTTAGAATTGGCAGCCATTTATGAAATAGGTCTATAGAGGTGCCCGATTTATAGTGAGTTTAGATACAGTTATATAACTGTTAAGGGAGAGTTGACTGTAGAAGCGAAAGAAAAAAAGCAGAAAAAGACATTGCTGCATGTTTCGTTTGAAAGCCTTCCGACAAGATGCTTGAATGCCGTCAGTCGTGAAACGAAATTGAAGTTAATGACAACTGTACAATCATAAGAAACCAATGAGCACAATCACCACAGCTCGCAGGTGCAGCCGCTGCCAAGCACAGGAAATGTCGAGAAGCCCATTGGCTGCGAATGACATGTTCGTTTATGATTGGCTAATCCCGGTAATCACTAATCCGACTGTATTAAAGAGCATTTTGAACCAGTAACAGGCCACGGCATATAAGTGCAGAGCATTACGACAGACAATAGAAAACAGCACAAGACCCGTTCTACATGCATACTTACTTGGTATTCCTCTGAAAACATTGCCGACGGTTCCTGCAAGTGAGATATACACTATTTTAAACAATGCTCCTGTTGTTTTCTGTTGTTCTCTTGACGGGCAGTAAGCCATTCATGTGAGCTAAACCTTGCGAGAGCTGCTAGTCTACCCAAACCCAGATACTCAGTGAGCATCAACAAGATTCGTACGTGCTTGTGTCTCTAAAGGCTGCTTTACCATAGATGCAACAATAACGCTGCGCCTGCAGAGTAGAGCGTATTATGCACTTATCAATGTTAAGCTGGTGGGGGGAGGGGGAGAGAAGCCTGGCATAGGCGGGGCATTTGAACTGAGCTGAGATTTTCTGTTAGAATGGCCTACCCCAGGGCATTTGCAGATTGTCAAAATAGTAAATAAAAGTAAATAAAATGTTGCTAGAAAGGCCATTAAAACGGTCAAAAGTCCCCACTACGGGACGATAACTACGGTCCCCTGCCTATGCCCGGTTCCAAAGCTGACTGTGTCCCTTTGAATCGAATCTAGTTAACAATCTAGGCACGTACCACGTGCATACCAGCTACAGTATCAGCTCCATATTCAGCCTGTAGAACCGGTTTGTTGTGAGCAGCGAACCAGTCCCTCAGCTCCCGCTCTAACTGGTTGGAAATAAGTTGGGTTTGTCCAAAGTCGTGGTACCAGGCGTAATAACGGTTGCACAAAATCACATCACAGAATTTCACCTGGGAAAGACAGAAATGACCTGAGAGGCAATTTTTTTAAGCTTGCAAACAAATAAGGAGTAAATCTAGTAGGTAAGTGCTTGCCTATAGAGTACCGAAGTGTGACGTCACAAATATTCACATTTTTTAAATTATGGGATTCATTAAGATCTTCGGAAGGTAAATGACGAAGAACGTCCACTTGCCAAAAATCAGCATCTTATTTCAACTTGGGGGTGAGATAGGTTCTAAACATTTAGAACCAAGACAAAATTACAAGGATTTGTATGGAGTCACTGAAGCATGAAAGGGTCAATATCACGTGTCCATTCTTCATCATGTACTTTCAGAATACCTAAGTAAATCCCATAATTTCATAAATTTAGTTTTTGTGACGTCATCACTTTGGTACTCTATAGTTCCTAGGCCTCAATTTTCTTCGCGGTCAACATGTTTTGTGGTCCGAGAGTGACCATTCCTCCCTGATAGCTCATCGAAATGAGTACTGACGTCATGCAATATCATGAAGGCCTGGGAAAAAGCTGTTCAGGAACTAGGCAAGGTAAGTGCTGGTTTTAAAGCTTTACTAAAACCAGGAACACTACAACACTGGAACACCAGAACACCCCGGAACACCAGAAATACCGTCAAATGCCAATAAATTTCTAAAATATATATATATATATATATATGTTGTCGGAGAAAAATCAAATAAACTACTAGGTCATCC
>OX393569.1:15547517-15649807 GCA_947652115.1 Blastomussa wellsi
GGGATGACCTAGTAGTTTATTTGATTTTTCTCCGACAACATATACTTCGCTCTGCTTCTATGTATTGAGCACTGTTTTACGAAGATCAAATTCTACACTTTATATATATATATATATGTAAAATAATAAAATTTTGGTGTTCCAGTGTTCCGTGTTTCAGGGTGTTCCGGTGTTCCTGATTTCAGCACATGCCAGCATGTACAGCAAGCGCCTCCCAAGTTACAGGAGGCGCATACAAGGATCCAACTTATGGCATGTGATCCTAGTTTACTTATTTAGACTATGTTTACAACGAACCAGTTCCAAATGGATCTTGTTCGAAAATCAGGCCGGATAGACCTTCTGTTTTCAAGGAACTGTTCTCGAACGGATCTGGAACGGATCCAAGACGGGGCCTGTTGTTTTGGATCTGTACAGGACCAGTTCTCAAAAGAACCAGTGTAAACAGCCGAATCAGTTCCAAATTGTTCCACGTAAAAAGGAGCCGTTCTGGTTTGGTTCGGTTCGGAACAGTTCTGGTCCGGTCCCGTCTAAACATAGCCGCTCGTTCACCCAAATAACAACAACAAAAACTAAATCAAAAGTGCATTTTGGTCCATTTCATTAAAAACAGAAAAGAAACATAGAAAGTTACAAATTAAAATAATTAAGAACTAACCTAGCCTAAAAATTGTCAGTCTTCAACAAACAATTAAATCTATTAAAATTATCCTCGTTCCAAATGTGTTAGTAACAGGCCTTTTGCAAACAACAGTCACATGGTTCGAAATTCGCCATGCTGGAGGGCAAGCTTATTATTATTCCTGCACTGGGATATCCAAAACAAAGAAAAGTCAAGCTTGACTGGATAAAGTTGCTTTGTTTGGCTGTTCCAGTGCAGGAATAATAACAAGCTTGCCCTCCAGCATGGCAGATTTTGTGCCATGTGACCATTTGTTGCAAAAGGCTTAGGAGCGCCAACAGAGAAAGATGGACCCCCTAAGGTTGTTTCGAGAATACCACTCAGTGGACACAAATTTTTAAAAGTGTGCCAATTAGATTGAAGAATAATATCTGACTGTTTCCTAAAGGAAGATCGATCTGGGAGAAACTTTACTATTCACCATGACTTAAATTGGACCTGCAGTCAAGAAAGAGGTATAGCTGAGCACAGTACAAAAGGTTTGCAACAGGAAAATGAACAATTACATAAAGAATTTTTTCTTACAACTTTATCATTCCAAGCTTTAAACATTGTTACGAATGTAACAGGTCGTGTGGGGTCCAGCTGACGAGTGAGTTCGAACAGAGATCTGGAGAAAATACACAAGACACCATGTTAAGGTAAATGAAAAAAATTGGTTATTAATTTGTGAAGTGAACAATCTCGTAAGAAGTTTGGTATCTCCATTTGGCGTACTATTGGGGGGGGGGTCTGACACAGAGATCTATGACCGTCTACTTGTTGTCTTAAATGAAATGCAGCTGAGTTTCAGAAACTGCATGTTCCAGTAGTAATGACAACGCAGTAAGGAAAGTAATATGTTCTTACTTGAAGTAGGGCACAGAGTTGGGTTTGTCACTGCACGGTTCATTGGCTACTGACCACATGACCACCGCTGGCCTGTTCTTATCGCGGCGTATCAGTTCAGCCATGACTGCCTTGTGATGTTCCAAGGATTCTGTGCCAAGATTGTTCCTGGAGAAATAAACAAAAGCTAAAGAAAGACAATTACATAGTAAAAGGAAAATGTCCCTCCACTTTGGAAATTTATGCCAATTTGGCTCACTTTGGAAGTTTTGCAAATGAAATCACAATCACACAGCACAGGCATCCCAAGCTCATGCTGTGAGTCAGCTGCAAAGTAGCTGTCATGGCAAAAAAAACCAGTTTGTATGGGAACATATTACAATGTGTTTTAGCAAACTGAAATACTGCCAAATCGTAAATAAATTGCCCCACATTACTTCCACTGTATTTTACTTGGCCATTTAGGTGAGTTATCACTTTCTGGGCGACCTGTGCATACAGCAATTCTTTTTAACAATTCATTTTTGTGTATATCTAAATGCAGAAGAATTAATGGAGTGCGGGGTGTGATTTACAGGGGTTGGGAGAGGGCAAAACATATAGGCAGGGAAAACCATTTCCCCACAGAAAACTTCTTCAACCCATTGACTCCTTATGAGGATTAAAGTACAAATTAAAAATATTTTGTTTTTCTTGGCACAAAAGTCGGACAACTATTTTAATTTGTCGCTATTCAAATTTATCTGATTATGATGTCAGGACAGCTAATTAGCACACATGCATAAAGACAATTCAGTTTCACACCTAGTTTCAAGTGCAGTTATACAGTACTAGTTCATATGCAGAGATATAATTGAACATCAATTGATTGAAGGAAAATTAGTTAGAATTCTACTGAAACAATTAAATTATTCATAATCTAATTGTTAAGCACAGTGAACATCTTATAGACCGTATAACTTATAGTACCGTAGTAGCAAAACTATGTGATCAGCGTGTCAGACCAGGCTGAGATTTTAACCCATTGACTCCTGGAGATTTTTGAAAAAAACGTGTTTTTTAGACATTTTGAACATTTTCTAGTCAGTTATAGTCTAAATATGCTTCAAATTTCTCCAAAATGCATTTGCATAATGAAGGCATGCCAGGTTTTTCACTAGTATTGCATTTAACGATATTTTAGCTTGGGTATGTGCACAAATCAAAGTGACCCACGTCTTTAGGCTTTTTGATTTCTTTATTTTTATTTTTCACTTTTCCTTTCTCCTTTCCTCGTATCTCTTTTATGCTTTTGTTGGCCTTTTACTGGGCTTGCTTTCGGTTCAAGAATTGCCATGAAAGCATCGAGACGGGCAAGCGAGGGAAAGTGAGGGAAATTTTCCTCCTACTTTTGGCAGAAAATTCTAAGCGTTTTCCTGCATATTTCAAGCTCCATTGGCCCAATCAATATCATCTGGGTATCATTGGAAAGCTCTTTCCCTTCTGTAGAACTGGGATAAATGGGATTCCTATTTTGGTCAAAGCTGATGACGTAAGAAGCGGAACAAAGGTCAAGGTCTGTCACGGCTGGTTACGGCTGGTTTAGGAGTCAATGGGTTAAAGGACATTTTACAGTTGATTTTTTGTGTGTTAGCACCTTATTCAGAAGGGCAAGAGTGCACATTATATTTTTGAATACTCAAAACCTCATTTAAGTCCTTAAATGGGAAAGATTTGCCAATTAGGAGATTGACATAAACTCTTGGTTTTTGGCAATTGTAGCTTGGTTAAAAATACAACACAAAAAGCGATGTTAAACAATGCATGCTGTTTGTGTAGAATTTAATATATTTGCTCAGGAGCAAATGGGAGGCACAATGGCATGCTGGATTCTGGAGCAGACAGTCCGAAATCGAGTCCTGACCGGGGCACTGCATTGAGTTCTTGGGCAAGACACTTTACTTTCACAGTGCCTCTCTTCACCCAGGTATATAAATGAAACCGACGAATTTACTGCTGGGGGGAGGTGGGGTAACCCTGCAATGGACTAGCATGGGCCTAAATCTCATGGTGGCCATCTTGAGTCCCAAGGGATTGAAAACTTACATTTTGCCTCTCGGGAACTTGTTCCCAAGCATTTCAACTCAGGGCTCGGGGAATAAAATCTGTTGTCTATGGCCAATATGGCCACCACGTGAATATAAAGGCCCATCGCATCCAGGGGGAAGTAGAAATACTCTGTCGCTTAAGGAAACAGGGATAAGCTCCGGCCTGATCGGCCACTAGGCTCGTATGCAGGCAAATGGGACAAGAAAAGAAATATTGAAAATTACCATTTAATCCCAACTCCAGGACATTCATCTATAACAACAATTCCTTCTTTATCAGCCATGTCCATTATTTCATCAGCATAAGGATAGTGACTTGTCCTAAAGCTGTTTGCACCAAGCCACTTGAGAAGGTTGAAGTCCTTGGCTATTATGACATTATCAAGACCTTTACCACGAATCTATAGTAGTATTTATAAAGTTATTAAATTATTCAGAATCATAGGTCTGCAATGCATGCAGACAGTTGGATGTTGTCTAGCCATCATAGATCTGCAATGTGTGCAGAGACGTAGATAGTTATCCATGATGCTATTGGCTAAAACCATACAACTGCAATGTACGCAAAGGGTTGCTGTTATGCAGCTTTCTGTATATTGGCCTCTGGTGCTGGCCAATTAAATTGCCAGAAACAAGACCTGAGATGCTCACACCCCTCACTCTCAAAAATGCTCACAATTGGCAACCAAAGTAGTTTGGACATGTTTCGAAAATAGCAGTCATGACATTTTGCCAGTCTGCTACTTCAAATGCATTTAGGGATGATTCTGTGATTCCTAAGACCCTTTCCTTTATTCTTGGGTTGCTTAATGACATCGATTTTTTTCAATTCCAACACTAGTTGGGGGAAGGGAGAGGGTGAATGTTTTTCCAGGGGGCCGGCTCTCATATGAAGCCAATTTGGGTGCAACTGAAACCTTTAGACCTCCGGGAGACTATTTGTTCATCCCTTATCAGTCTAGACTGCCAAACAGCATGACAGTGTTTCTGTTTTTCTTCATTGTGCAACAATAAAGGAGACCTTGATGGCTAAATAATTAACATTCTGCCCTGAACATCCTAAGTGAGACCAAGATCTATAATTTACATCTCTAAGCAAGACTTCCATTCTCATTGCCAGACCTCTTTTATATGGGATTCTCCCCTTCTCCCTCAGGAAAGAACATCAAATCCACTCATAAGTGTAAGAGCAAAACTCAAGCTTGTCTGATAATACTCCTCAAGGGACCTGTTTAAATAATGAAAAGTTTTTCCTTACGTCGGCATCCTCATGTTTTCCAAATCCTTTGAAGTAAAATGGCTTGTTGTTTATGAGGAAGCTCGTTCCTTGAACTTTGACAGTCCGTATTCCAACAGGAAGATAATACACATCTTCCAACATAAACATGGTAGAACGAGTTATCACCTAAAGATACAAAGAAAATAACTAAATTGTGGCATTCTTCAAGCCAGGATCTGAACTAGGATCATTCTCCTCCCCAGAGCCACTTGTCCCTCTTAGCTGGCTGGGCCTGTGCATGAGGAACAAGGAGCTCTGGGGACACCTGATTCAATTGGCTAGAATCAAACAAAGGGAATCTAATCACATCAGCCGTTGTAAAATCCCTTTGTCGTAAGTTACCGTATTTATTAGTTAGAGACGGAGCCACTTATTCCTTGTGCAAGGGGCCCATCTGGCTAAGAGGAACAAGTGGCTCTGGGGACGAGAATGAATTAGAACACTGCCCTAACCACAGACACACCAGAGTGAAAGCCAATCAAAAGTAATGTGGAGTAGAAGTAAACCACAAGCGTGATGCAGTAAAAGCTAACTGCAAGTCCATACAGGCGAACCAAATTGCTGCCAGAATCCTGGCTTGAGCCTAGGTCCAAATCTTGGCTCAAATCCTAGCTCAGATTCTGGCTTGAATCCTAGCTTGAAATCCTCACTCCAAGTGTAGATAGGGTTGTTAATATGCATTCCTTAATTTTTGCACTAACTAAATGATTCTATCTGGTCAAAAATTAATGAAACTTCTTTAAATTAATTCTGACATCTACCTTCAGTGAATACAAGTAAGCAGGCTCGTCACTCATTCCAATTGGCCACCATAGAGTTGGATTCCTGATCGACAGGGTTCCTTCGAACACATCTGGACCTCCTGCTGAACTGACAACAAATCCTGATTTATCAAATAACTCATACTGCATGGTGAGGTCGCCCTTTGGAAGCACAGGAATGGTACTAATGGATGACACTGTTGCACGGAATTTTACTTCACCAACATTTTCAGAAAAAGATGTTGTCACGGTGATGTCTGAAAGATACACTACAGGTGTGGTGTAGAGCTTGACTGGGCGATGAATGCCGGCATAGTTGAAAAAATCAAAAGTGTACTTCTGGACAAAAAAGCCAGGAGGATACCTAAAATTGAAAAAAAAATACAAATAAATGTTAATCAAATTTACTCTTTTGTGATAGGCAATTCTCAAACTCAGTAATAATTCTTCGAGTTAATCCAAAGAAACCTATAATTTTATTGTGACAGTGACTTGGATATCTAATCTTAATGAGCATTTTACAATTTCTTTTTTTTACAATTTATTTCTTTGTTTATTCTTATAAAGCTTTAAGTTTAGGTTGAGAAGATATATATCTAACATTCAAGCGACGGAGAATGCATAAGTTTGTTGGAAATCACTCTGCTGTACAACTTTATGCAAATCTCTACTTAGTGTTTGGAATTTGATGAAACACAATTTTTCTCTTGTATTTGATGTATTCTATCAATATTTAAGTAAGAATTCCAAAATGAACAACATAACAGCAATTTCCAGGCCAAATATCCATACCCCCAACCCTCTCCACAAGTTAGGTCTCTGATTCTGAGGGGGGAAGTAAAAGTATGAGGGTGAACAGGAATTTTAAAACTCCCAAAAATGTTTTCTAAAACAACAGTCTCTTTTATCACTTAAGAGTGACCAGAGGAATTTATTTATTTCTACAGTTGAACCCCAATAACCTGAACCCTCCATAACTCGACTTTCCTATTAACTCAAAACAAAACTGATTTCCCTTGGATTTGCCTCATATATTTACTGTAATTTTAACCCCAATAACTCGAAATCCCGCTAACTCGAAGCAATTTTTACTTCCCTTCAGGTACTTTTCTTTGTAATTTTACTTTCGATAACTCAAAATCATGCAATTGAATGCGAATCAATTTTCCAACAAATGTTAAAGTGAGTTTAGCGCTTAACATTCTGAAGAACAGCTACTTTATATTTCATGCCTTTGTCTTGATTTGTTGTTTCTATGCTGTTACGTTGTTATAAATCTTACAATAAAACATGTATAAACATGAAACCCAAGTGTTTCTAGTCTTTTTGTTCAAAACCCCTATTTACACTCAAAACCCTGTTAACTCAAAGTAATTCCAAATTCCCTTGGCAATTCGAGTTACCAGGATTCGACTGTACTGCTAGGTCCATGCTTCTTTTGATCCTTGCTGCTCTCTTTTTGATTTAAATTAACTCTAAAAAGCTACTAGGGGCTAACTCGAAATACTTACGGTTCTTTTTTCCCTAATAGACTCCAATTTCACAATGTATTGCTAAAATTATTTCTCTAAATAATGTTTTCTTCTTTTGTATGCAATTTTAGCTCTGTACTTATAATGTTGTGTGTCAAATAAAGATTGTTAGGTAAGTTGTTGTTGTTGTTGTTACGTGAGACAATATCTACTGGTAGCAGTCAATTTGATTTATAGCAAAAGACTGGGTGATGCTCCATATACCAAGTCAATATGTGCACTATTGTGTTGTTCTATTGTGTGACGTCTATTGTGCTATTGTTTAAGGGCTAGGCCCCATTGTTGTGTTCTTTGTGATGTACTTGGGGACGTGCTATTGACTTGATATATGGCGCTCAACCCAACACTCACCCATCTCCCCCTGTAATATACTGTATCTCCCCTGGGGGGAGGGTGGTAGGAGTAAGTGTATTATTAATTGCAGCTGTGATTCTGTTTGATTTTTCATATGTAAGCTGATATGTGACGTCAGCTTCAAAGGGCAGATGACCACCTGAATGATTCATCACTTCTTTACCATTCAACCACTGGGGAAAAATTAAACAAAATGCAGACTGTTTTAATATACTCTCTCACTGTAACAGACCCTATTGTAAGTGGACAACTCTGTTTAAGGCAGCTTTCACAAAATCCCCTTTCCACTACCATGTAGACCATTTTCATTTATAATTTTAGCAGACGTTCCTGTAAGTGGCCATGGACACTCTTAGGGGTTACAATTTAGATTTTATTAAGCTCCTGTAAGCAGAGACCCAGAAGGAAATCCCATTTTCCCAAAAATTCTCCGAAAAAGGTGCCTTATGTGTTACTCAGCACAAATAAGATTAATAAGTAAGTAATTTTGGGGGGCAGTCCAATGTTTTTTGTTAGCTGTGCAAGCTCCTGTGAGTACCCATCTATCCCTTACAACTCTAATTATGGCCACTTGTGACAACCATTCCCAAAAGTGGTCAGCTCTAGCAACTGTTACGGACACCTTTTGTGGCATATGAAAGGTTTCGGCATGGGTTGTTACTTGATGTGGTGCCAAAAGCTCTTCAGGAGGTAAAATGTGGTTGCCTAATTTAAGGATAGTGCAAAGAATTCCAGATTCAGGGGACTGTTATTGCATCATGTAATTATTCCACAAAGCCTGGGGGACTCGCATATGAAAGGGGCGGGGATGCTCGTCGGAATTTTCAATTAAACCCCTAATGGAGACCGATTTGGGTGTGGCCCAAGCCTTTTTGACCCCTAAAAGAGACCATGATTATATGAATCGAGTAAATAAAACAAATTAAAAATATACATATTAAATATATATTTTTATATTTCGTTGCTTGCAACCCTAAACGAGACCTTCATGGCTAAATATGATGGCGTTTTGCCCAGAACACCCTAAGGGAGACAAAAATCCAAAATTTACACTCCTAAGCGAGACGACGAGCGACCCCGCACCTTTCATATGTGTGTCCCCCGGGGCCACAAAGTCACATTTACCACAATGGTGTTGTAGTTTGTGCTCTCAAATCTCAGCACAACCCTGGTTGTGTTACTTTCCCATGACCTGGGTACGTAAACCTCTTTCTCATACCAAACCCAACCAACAAAGTCCCTTAGTTTCCTGTTTTCAGTGATGTCATTATAACTTGATGGAACAGGCATGGGAATAGCATTTCCAGACTACAAAGAAAAAAAAATAAATTCAAGTCAAAGATAAAAATGACAATAGTAATGGTCAGAACAGTGGAATTTGCAAATATTCTCCAGTTGATTAAACTGTAAAATGTCTGGTAACCTAATGGTTAAAGGGACACTGTTGCAAACATTTTTTGGCTTTTTAAGAAAATTATGACTAAGTTCTTTCAGCCATACAGGAAATGCTCCTTGAACATAAAGATATAGATATCATGCAAATTGTTTAAGGAAGAGGGTCACCACAAATAGCTTTCATCAATTTTTCCAAATCAAGTCAGCCTGAATTTTTCAAGTTGAGATCCAAAGTTCCTGATGGTAGCACAGTGATATCACTCCATATTTAGCTACAGTACACTGGCATAGTAATTTTAACAAAACTTAACCACTGTTTGTAGGTTTCCATTGTTGTAAACATGTTTTTGGGATGTTTAATTTTCGAAGTTATACTCGTGACAGTGGCCCTTTAACATACTGTTTTCTGGATTAACTTATATAAAATTTGTTGAAATAATGCCCTTCTTTGTTTAGAAATTTAATGCTGGGGGTAACCCTGTGATAGAGTAGCATCCCATCTAGTGGGGGGGAGGTAGAACTACTCCTAGCTGCTAGCCTGCGTGTAGTTATTTGGCTGGGGAAATAAGAGATGGCTACAAACAAACTACTAGTTGCCTTATTTTACTGAAACTGGAGACATGCAAGGACATACAAATGGGACCACTAAGCTCAAACACAGACTTGGCATTCTAAGGGGGGTAGTGTCGCGATGTCGCTTCCTTCTGAAGACCGATGTTGCTTGACCTACAGCTGTAAATGTCGCTGTCGTTTTTTGTAGTGTACATAACTGTACCCGTCGCTCTTTTTGTGAGAAACTGTTTTGCTGCAGGGCTATAACCAGACTTTCATGGTAGGCAAACATTCATGAGCAGTAAAGGCCAAACACTGCTAGGAGGCTTTGGGGATAGCCTCTCGCAAGAAAATTGTGAAAATCTGAGTCCCCAGAAATGCAATTTCCTGTATTCTGAGTCACTTTCATGCCACATTTATTGTATATTTATCAGTTTTTTAAACTAGTATTGGTAAAATGTATAACTGTCCAATGTCACCGTCATTTTTCCCTGTTTATTATGCTGCTGTTATATTTTAGCAGCATGATCATGTCACTTGTCGTCACTTAGAAATCGCCATGTTGCCAGTTTTCAGGTTCATGTCATATGTTGCTTTTACCCCTTGGAAGGTCTCCTTGGTGAGTGGGATAAAATTTTTAATGTTCATCTTTCCTTGGCAAAGATGATTTGGCTGATTGACTCAAGCTGATCAACAAAAGCCCATATTTATAAATTTCAAAAGACAAACTTTTATGTAGTTTATAGGCAATGAAGGTTTTAAAGAATTTTAATGGCCTGTACTCGTCGTGGACTGTTTAATTATTTAAACCTTGAAAGGAATTAGATTTTATCTCAGCTGTTTTATCTTTATTGACTAGTGCCCCCATAAAACAAAAAAAGCAAACAAGCTTAAATCGCACCACATAATTAAGAATTTACATTTATTACATAACCCTGGGAAAGATTCGCAATGTCGTTTCGGCCGGAAATTATATAAAGAACGTTTATTTTGACGTCCCCCTTGTCCTTTAATGGCTTGCTATTTTACGGGGCAGGTGAATTTCAATATATAGTTGAAACAATTCTTTTAACAGAGGTCAACCTATGGAACAAAGTATCTTAATAGTCTATTCTTGAAAATAATTTATCGTGTAATTAAAAAGAGGATTCCCTGACATTTCTTCCTTAAGACCGTTTCCGCTAACATTTTTTAAAAAGTTTCCAGATGATTTTCGTCGAACCAAAACAAGTCTAGCAGAAACAAAACTGAACGTTTCGTTAATTTCTTCAATCAAATGGCTCTTTAGCGTGATAATAATTTGACATTTGTAATTCAAATTACCTGCGATAATGGTTTAGCAAACCACATATTCTCGAAGCCGCCATTTCTGTTGTCTGACATATCGGCGCGAAAATCCCACATGCCACTCAAATCTTTGACCTCTCGTCGCTCATTATCTTTAGGAAATAACATACCAGGTAGAGCGGTCATTACAAGGGGGATATTCAAAGCCGCTGCGACAAAAACAAACAGCAAAATCATCTGTAACGACGCCATATCACCGCATATTCATTTGTGCTGTCTGTCAGACCCGCGCGAAAACCTCTTGCTTGCACCAGCTTCCTCTCCGTTCAAATTTACCTTCGGGGGGAGAGGAGGGGAGAGGTAAGCAGACGGTAAACCGAAACAAAGTTATGTTCCAGTTGTTTTCTTTGAAAACAGACGGACTTGGCAGCCTATCAGGCCATGTATG
The DNA here is from genome assembly GCA_947652115.1 of Blastomussa wellsi. NCBI lineage: Eukaryota > Metazoa > Cnidaria > Anthozoa > Scleractinia > Plerogyridae > Blastomussa > Blastomussa wellsi. The sequence continues at coordinate 15,558,723 of OX393569.1, forward strand.
TTACATAGATCTGGATAGATCTGTTATTTTGGTAGGTTAAATTCGATCAAAAACAAAAACAGAAAATTTGACAAGGGCTATGACCTAGTCAGCCTCCGCCATTTTCGATGCCATCGAAATTGGACGTGTTTAGACTACCTTCATTAAGTTTCTCAGTGATCTCTTTCGTTTCGACACGATCCGCGTGGCTGACTAGCGCGCTCTTTTTAAAAACAAGGAGCCCACCCAGTGCAAACCTGCGATCATACCCCCCTCCCAGGACTTATCGCGTGACTGACTGATCCTTCAGAATGCAGGCACAGAGAGCAATGGAGGGGTTTTTCGCTTTTATTGCAGTTTTTTCGTGCTTTCACCTTCTTTGCGGCACTACCATGGCTAAGTTACCAGGCATGCTGTTTCCAAGAGATTCCGAGAGTCGCGAAGTGAAGGATTTGAGTGGATTTTGGAATTTCCGGGCAGATATGTCTGCAAACAGAAACGCCGGGTTTGAACAGAACTGGTTTGCTAAACCACTTTGGCAGGTAGGAAATTGATCTAGTAAATGTACACTGGGTGGAATAAATCGCCAGGAAATCTGATTTATGGGGTTTTACGCCCTTTAGTTGCTCCTTGTCGGGATTTCTTGTTAATACCTTTGCATGCATAATTAATATATAAACAACATTACTCAACTCTGGGACGTTTCATACCGAATTTTCTTACTTCTGAACCAGAAACTAGCAGCAAATTCCCGTGTTTCTTGTTAAATGAGTCTACGGTACTTGTAGTCCATCAGGATGGTGCTTATCCTGATTGCTCTTCGACCCCCCATCCCCACCCCCGTCTGGATGGGGTGCTAGTTCATCCCAGGGTTACCCCCCAGTACCCATTTGTACACCTGGGTGAAGAGAGGCACTATAAGACTCAAGTGTCTTGCTCAAGAACACATCACAGTAACCATACTAACCATTAGGCCTCAATGTCTACCGCTCTAAATTACCCACCCACCATGCATGTATGCTTGTCAATCTTGTCCCCAGAGCCTGTTTTTTCTTTTGCTCAGCACCAGGAGTGCAGCCTATATCATATTACAACCAATCTGATGTGAGCATCTGTGACTTTTGTACTTGCATTTGCTCAAATAATTTATCTGTGTATGTTCAGTTTGATTGTCAAAACAGGTAGTGGACAAGGGTAAAAACCAATGTACAGTACAACTACACTATCCTATCCCTGGAGAAAAGAAAACTTGTTTGAGATAGCTATAGTGGGGGTTTGAAATTACAGGGTTAGCTCTGAGTGGGGTACTTGGTACTTCTATGATTTTGGTGGATAGCTGTCATGGTTCAATTTTAACCTTTGAACAGGAACAGGATCATGTGGGATCCTTGCTAGCATCACATGGAATCCTAGGTAGGATCATGTGGGATCCTTGCTAGCATCACATGGAATCCTAGGTAGGATCATGTGGGATCCTTGCTAGCATCACATGGAATCCTAGGTAGGATCATGTGGGATCCTTGCTAGCATCACATGGAATCCTGGTTAGGATCGTGTGGGATCCTTGCTAGCATCACATGGAATCCTAGGTAGGATCATGTGGGATCCTTGCTAGCATCACATGGAATCCTAGGTAGGATCATGTGGGATCCTTGCTACCATCACATGGAATCCTAGGTAGGGTCATGTGGGATCCTTGCTAGCATCACATGGAATCCTCGGTAGGATCATGTGGGAGCCTTGCTAGGATCATGTGGAATCCTGGTTTGGATCATGTGGATCCTGGCTAGGATCATGTGAGATCCTTGCTAGGATCATGTGAAATCCTGGTTTGGATCATATGGAATCCTTGCTAGTATCATGTGGATCCTGGCTAGGATCATGTGAGATCCTTGCTAGGATCATGTAGAATCCTGGTTTGGATAATGTGGAATCCTTGCTTGTATTATGTGGAATCCTGGCTAGGGTGATGTGGAATCCTGGCTAGGGTGATGTGGAATCCTAACTAGGATTATGTGGAATCCTGGCTAGGATGATGTGGAATCCTGGCTAGGAACATGTGGGATCCTTGCTAGGATCATGTGGAATCCTTGCTAGGATTGTGTGGACTCCTGGCTAGGATCTTATGGGATCCTTGCTAGGATAATGTGGAATCCTGACTAGGATCATGTGGAATCCTTGCTAGGATCATGTGGAATCCTTTCTAGGATTGTGTGGAATCCTGATTAGGATCATGTGGGACCCTTGCTAGGATGATGTGGAATCCTGGCTAGGATCATATGAAATCCCGGATTGAATGATATGGTATCCTAGCTAGGATCATGTGAAATCCTGGCTAGGATGGTGTGGAATCCTGGCTAGGATCATATGAAATCCCGGATTGAATGATATGGTATCCTAGCTAGGATCATGTGAAATCCTGGCTAGGATGATGTGGAATCCTGGCTAGGATCATGTGGGATCCTTGCTAGCAACATGCCAAATTCTTGGTAGGATCATGTGGAATCCTTGCTAGGATTGTGTAGACTCCTGGCTAGGATCTTGTGGGATCCTTGCTAAGATGATGTGGAATCCTTGCTTGGATGATGTGGATCCTGGCTTGGATCATCTAAAATCCTGGCTTGGATCATGTGGGATCCTGGTTAGAATCATGTAGATCCTGGCTTGGATCATGTGGATTCTAGCTTAGGACTAATTAGGACTGGTTAGGACTATGTGGCTTTCTGGTTAGGATCATGTGGGATCTTGATTGGGATACTAGAGGATCTAAGTTAGTATCATGGAATCGTGGGGATCCTGGCAGGATTGTTTATATAATATCTACCAGGGTCATGGTAGAAAAAATGTTTGAAATCCATGAAAGAAATAGAAAATGTGTGTAGTGCTGGATCTGTTTTAACAGTACACTCCCAATAATAATTATTTCTAACAGTTACCTTATTTCAGACAGGTGAAGTCATTCATATGCCTGTACCATCAAGCTACAATGATATCACTCAGGACAGGGCCTTGAGGGACTTCATTGGTTGGGTTTGGTATGACAGGGAGGTTTATGCTCCAAAGACATGGATGTCAGACCAAACCAGGGTTGTTCTCCGTTTTGAGAGCGCACACTATAACACCATGGTGGTAGGTTTTATCTTTATGTTTTCTCTGGTCTAAACAACATGAAATTTTCGATCCAACCACCCTACACTGACCAGTAGATAGATATATGGTTTAGTCTGAAGTTATGCACTGTACTCCAGTATTACAAATTGTTTCATCAGAAATGCTAGAGTTATGGTGCAGATGGGAAATTTGGTGAGCACTCAAGACACGAGCTGCTCTTGGCTAATACCTTGAGCAACTCTTATACTTGCGTCCTGCTCTCCAGATTCCCTGTGTGCACCATAACTCAATAGTGCAGGGCTGGAAATAGCCATTGTCTGATGCCCGACTGTTATTTGCAGCCCTGTAGTGCACACTGAAGCATGTAACAATTGTTTTTAAGTAACTGATTTTGATCTTCAGCAACTGATTTTGATTTTCAGTGGCTAAATGGCAAAGAAGTGATGACCCATTCTGGAGGTCATTTACCATTCGAAGCAGACATCACATCACTGCTGTCCTATGGTAAATCTAACAGAATCACTGCGGCAGTAAACAATACATTAACACCTTCTACCCTGCCCCCTGGAGACATTAAATATCTTGTAGATGGAGATAGGTAAGTGCAGACTTTTGTGAATCTTCTCAAAAATAATAAGGCTGGTTGGGTAGTGGTTAAGACTGAACAAAACAAAGATCAGGACAAGATGCCACCTTTCGATAAGTTTTTCCTTAATAGTTTACTCTGACCAGCATCTAACAGGGAGTGAAAAGCACTTTTTAACAAACAAATGCACAATTCCATAGTGTATCTATCTAGTCTTTCTATTCTTTGTTATGGCTTCCAGTGGCAGTACATTTACCTCTGTCAACTTTAACTTGATAATAACCTTATTATGTTATAAAAATGCACTGTCTGTCGGCCAATGCAGCATATCAACTTACTCCCAAACTCTAATCCTTTAACTTTTGATGTAAGCACTAACTTCCCTTATGGTATTCAATGTTCGCATTGAGGAGCTGTCATATAGATTGTATCCTTTTTTCAGGTATCCTCCAGGATATTTTGTGCAGGAAACTACCTTTGACTTCTTCAACTATGCCGGTATTCACCGTCCTGTCAAACTGTACACCACCCCTGTTGTATATCTATCAGACATTACCATAACAACAAGCCACTCTGATGAAGAAGGTGTGGTCAAGTTTTCTAGCACAGTGTCTTCCACAGGACCTGTGAATGTCTCCATGAATTATGAACTTGTGGACAAGGCTGGCAATGTGGTAGCCTCAGCAGAAGGCTCTGACCTTTTTGAAGGAACACTAATTGTTAAGAATCCCAAGCTTTGGTGGCCAGTTGGAATGAGTGATCAGCCAGCGTACCTCTACTCACTGAAGGTGTGCTTAACGACTTACATGGTGGTTGTTATCTTACAGCATGTGGCAGGTTGAGGGTGGGTTTTTGGCTTTGCAAACTGGAGCATTGACTGCAGCAGATAGTTTACGAAAGTCAGGGTACATGTAGAAAAGAAAGTCAGCATACAAATCCAAAACACCAGTAGCCCCCTTTTTGTTCTATTTAAATTGCCTTCAGTGCCCTTATGGTGTCTGTCTAAGTGGACCACATACACAATTTACGCAACATTTAACTCTAAATCTTTGGGTCCTTGGAGCATTGATGTGTGACTAAATACAGGAATCGATCCGAGACTTAGAATTTTTTTTTAAACTTTGATTTTTTGTCTAATAAAGAGAAAAAGACAAGAGCACCGAGTAGAATCGAACCCTGGTCACTTGGATCATGAGCGATCCACTTTATCACTAGACCACCGAGGTCCGGTTGCTGAACCCTAAAAAATTTTAAGAATTTATCGTGTTACCCTTACTATTCTTGAGAGCTAACCGTAAACAGGCTAACCGCAGTGCTCAGTAGGCTAACTGGAGTGCTATAGTAGGCTAACCGGAGTGCTCAGTAGGCTAACCTGAGTGCTTAGTAGGCTAACCGCGGTGCTATAGTAGGCTAACCGCAGTGCTATAGTAGGCTAACCTGGGTGATTTTGTAGTCTAATTTAGCTAACCATACTCGTTCTCAGTACATTAGGAGCTCAGATAGATTCCTGTATTTAGTCGCTGCCGGAGAATTGGAGAGTAGCCATTGGGCCAACATGCCTCTCAAATTACAGTAACAAATGAGAAAAGTATGGCATTTAGAAACTTTTAGAAACTCCAGTACCTGCAACCGAGCAATAATTTGTTGACAGCAAACCTCCAGATAAATGTAAATGTGTCCGCAAACCGACACTCTTAAACTGCCAAACCACTTTTTTTAACTGAGGCTAGTGAGCAGCACAAAGGAAGACTTTCGTTTATTTTCCAACGCATTTCATCTCTAGCCGAGACTTCTTCAGGGAATGAATACAACTAACATAGAACAGCATATATAGCACATTTGTGTGCCTAAGTTTAAGTTCCCATGGAAGTGCATAATAACTGAAATATGCTGAAAGCGGACGTTACAAAAAACGGCTAAATACAGATGTTATTGCATGTTGTTATATTTTTGGGGGCCATGTGATTAGCGCTAAACTTAGGCACACAAATGTGCTATATATGCTGTTCGGTGTTAGTTGTATTCATTCCCTGAAGAAGTCTCGGCTAGAGACAAAATGCGTCAGAAAATAAACAAAAAGCTTACAACCACAAGACGTCTTCCATTGTGCTGCTCACTAGCCTCAGTTAAAAAATGAAAAAATAATTAAATAATAATAATAATAATAACAAAGAGTGTAAAATGCCTTCATCAAGTTCTCCAAATAGCACACAAAAACATTAAAACCATTAAGATCTCCCATTCCTAGTTCAATCTCTGAGTATTAATAAAATTAATTGTCTCGTCAGGTGACAACTCATTCAATTTCACCAAAAGTGGAAGATGTCTACCATTTGCCTGTTGGTATTAGGTCAGTTGAAGTGAAGGGAACAAAGTTTCTCATAAACAATGAGTCATTCTACTTTAAAGGCTTTGGAAAGCATGAAGATTCTGATGTAAGTTGCATTTTGAAAATAATTTACTTATGAAACGCACAATTTTGTGGTTTCCATTGTAATTGTTACTACCATTCTTTGTAACACGTGACATCTGTAAATTTTCTTGTCTAAAAGTGCTATTATAAAATAATGCATCGTCTGTTGTGGAACAACAAAAGCACAACAAAACATGTAATGGTTGCCACGTTTATTACACACCCCACAATGCATGCTGGGGCAAGCCATAACAATCACACAGAATCAATAGGTGCCATTTTCTTCAAACAGTACAAATAAACTATCAAGTGTGTCTCGTCAATAGCGCTGTTAATTAATTTTTTTTCCTGATTTAATTCAAGAACTAATTTTTGGCTTGAGGTTACATATCAGCTAAAAGTACTATTTCAAGACAATATTAGTATTTTTGCATCCAGTCTTTTGTAACCATACCAATCCATTGCTACATTTGCAACTTCTTTCGTAACTGTGTTGTCAGCTCTATTGAGTGTTATTTAACAGGATTGTTGCTTTAGATTCGTGGCAAAGGGATGGACTATGCTCTCATTGCCAAAGATTTTAACCTGATCAAGTGGCTTGGAGCAAATTGCTTCCGCACAAGTCACTACCCGTACGCTGATGAAATCATGGACATGGCTGATCAGCAGGGAATTGTTGTCATTGATGAAAGTCCAGGAGTTGGAATTAAAGAGTAAGTGAGAAATGTATGCCAGAGCATGCAAAACTTTTTTACTTTATGCCACAAGTCCGCACTCAGCTGCAGGCACTTGCCTTATATCTTATACCTTAAATGGATGGTATGCATCAGAATAACTACTATCATGTTATGCTCTGCTGTGGTGTGCTGTGCTGGTATGTTTATATACACAGACAAATTATCAGGAAAACTATCATTCTTTTCCCACGTTTATCCCAGACAGATGATCTGTCTCTAGCATTTATACTAGATGGATGATTCATCTGGACAGATGGACAATCCGTCTCTAATATATTCTGAGCCAATTGCGAAATAGTTGGACCTCAAAATACAATTTCTTGAACAGCTTTAAAATCCTGCAAACTTTACAAATTGGAAATTTGATGTTAAACATTCGTAAATTGCCACCAGTGTTTTGTGTGACAAACACGTGTGCCTTAGTTGTCATGATGTAGATTGTAAAGTTAGTCAGAATCCAGGCCTAAATTTGTGATCCGTTGTTCTGTTGCCTTCCGTTTCTGTTGATCTTGAGCCGCTCTTTTGGCTTTGTACCATTAAGTCATGTTGATCTCCATCAGGTGAATGCTTCTGTGCCATGCAGTTTTGTGTGCCTTACAGATTCCAATCCATTGCATAGCGTGCTATGTTCCTCTCACCCTGTCTTAGTGTATGACCAATCCAACCATGGCCCCATTAACATTTGCAGTCTCTGTTGCAGAGAGAACTTTAGGAATGACACTCTCCATCACCACTTGGATGTCATGGCTGAGTTGGTACGTCGTGACAAGAATCGACCATCAGTAGTGATGTGGTCTGTAGCCAATGAACCAGCATCCAATTATGTTGAGGCTGGACCCTACTTCCAGTAAGATTACTACACTTTCACATAATATTTGGGACTAAATAAAAATCTTTGCTACAAATCTGATGCTATTCTGGGCTTGAAAAAGTACTGTGTACTCATCCAGAAAAGGTAGATTGTAATAGATCTAATAACAGCTGGAAAGTTTTCTTTCCCATCACATAACTGAGAAAGTTTTTTTTTCTCACTTGTGCGATGGGTAAGGATGATGCAGGCAAGTCGTCTGCTGACTAAATCATTATAGTGGAGCTCCATACCTATAGAAAATGGCAAACCCATCGAGCCGGGAAAATTTGGATGTCACGCACATCTGACTGTCTGCCCGCCTGTACATACACACGGAAAATGACTGGGACGAGGTTGTAGCAGATACAGTTTCAAAACAACTGTATAGTCAACGTCTTTTCAGATAGTCCAAAGTTTTATGATCGATTGACAGCTGTCAAAACAAGGTATCTGCTGACCAGTATCACATGACCATATTGCAGGCTCAGGTTATGACTCATCGAGATCACATTTTTTAAAGGGCCCTAGTCAGCCACGCCTTTGTTATTGTTTACATGTGAGAATTTCAGTATTATATTTTACACGGATCGTGTCGAAACGAAATAAATCCCTTGAGAAACTTGCTAAAAGTAATTTAAACGCTTCCAGTAACATAACCTACAGCAATACAGTTCGATTGCACTTAACCATGCAACGTCCATAATTTCGATGCCATCGAAAATGGCGGAGACTGACTAGGGCCCTTTAAGTTGACCGCTGACCGGATAATGGTTTTCTATAGTATTGCGGGCTCTGGTCCAAGTTTTGGTTGATTTTGTAGTTTTTCATGGCCATCCTCTGCAGAATTTATGTGATTTTGGAGTTGACAATTCTGATTTTTTTCAGTAACTAAATCTTTCTTGAGGAGTTGCATACGCAAGAATTTTCACTGATTTAGATCATTTTCTAAAATTGTTAAGAATCAGCAAAAACTAATAACTATGGAGCTCTGCTTTTAGGCTTGGCTAAATCTATATATTAAAAGTAAACTAATACAAATGTGCAACAATAGCAGGTCTGTTAACCACCTGCATTTCATCTTGTGTAACCAGTGGACAAATCAAAACTTGAAACAAGTACCGTACTTGTAGGTGGTATGGTACCTCTGATTGCTTGAGAAAGTGGCACACATTTTTTAAACCAATCATTAACCATAGAAATGCAAGCCAAAAGCAAATGTGAACTTCTTTTGATACTCTGTATTTATTTAGTGATTTAACTGTTGGATAGTGAAACCCACCTTTTCCACAACTTATGGCCATGGGGACGGGTAAGTAAGTTGTGTAAGAGTAAGGCAGTTTACCCAAGAACGTGAGAGAAACAAAAAAGCCTGGATATCTCATTCTCAATGCATCTAAAGGTTTCCTCACTTTCAACGCTATTCGATTTCAATGCAATTTAACAAAGTTTACAACAGTGGTTACTTCAGGCTCGGTGTACTTCACCAGTTTAGCAGCTTGTCCAAACATAGCAGTCTCTAGAACATTTAAGGTTACTTCCCACCTTTTTTGGGTGTCCTTCGGGAAAAAAATTAGTACAAGTGCTAGTTCCAATAAATCTTAACAAACTATACATCAGAAGAAAGCCTAATGAATGGAGTTTACGATAAAAATATAGTTTAAGGAGCTGGCAAGACGTGAAACGATCAAGATTTCTTGTATTGATTTCATAGGGCATGTAGATTTGACCGATTTTCGTGAAATTTCGCCAAAACCTAAATTCCAAAAGTCATGGTTTTAGCGGGTTTTCAGCATAGTTTTGGTCCATTCATCAACTTACTTACTTACTTACTTACTTACTTTGATTGACCCATCCCACATAGGGCTTTTCAGGGCCAATTTACATAGCTAATCAGGGTGAGATCGGACGTCAGCATGTAAAGGCGCTCATAGCAGCCGCTATCAGTCCATTCATGATCTCACCCGAACCCAAACCAGCAGAGCAGACCACAACACCGGGAACTCCATGCCCTACTCTTTGCGATAAGTGTGTGGGTTCTTTAACGTCCCCTGCTGACCTGTAACATTAAAGATGCAGGAGACGGGACCTACGGTTTATCGTCCTTATCCGAGAAGACTAGAACATCTAACCATTTGCAGATTTTAGTTACAAAGGCAGCACGTTCTCCTCAGTTATTTTAAGACCCTGAGTGTTGGTCCGGTCTCGAGACTTGAACCCGAGACCTCCCGCACGGTAGTCCGGCGCTCTACCAACTGAGCTAACCGGTCGGCGGTTAAACTTCTCCTCCTTCCCCTAATAATTCAGTGTGACAAGTGTGTGGAGGACTGAATGGGGGCCCATGGCCGGGTTGCAGGGATTGCCTAGGGAGCATTATTCTGTTTTGGGGCTGCCTTGTGACAGTGAAGGCCCCTAGCATCAATCTTGCATACCGCCCCATGTAGTTGTTAAATACTGAGTGATTTGATATTTTATCTTTTTCAACAGATCAGTGATCGGATTCACCCGCACACTGGACCCGAGTCGTCCTGTTACATTTGTCACTGCATCGAAAGCTGACAAGGACCATGCGGTAAGTTTTTTCCTTAGTCGCTTTTCAACTCAGCAAAGGGAAAGAGTTGGTTTTTGGCAGATCTTTATAAAAGCTCTCGATATGTCTTCAGTGAGCATCATTGTCGTCATTGCCATCATCATCATTGTCATTGTCGTCGTCATCGTCATCGTCATCATCATAATCATTAAAACAGTTTGCATTGATGTTCCCAACAGTACTGAACTTATGCAACCTTGTCATCACTAAGGGAGACACCAATGCATACAACATGCCCAATACCTTACAATTAGAGATCAAGCTCGCAGTTTAATATTTTGGAATATGTTGTGGAGTATATTGCATGTGTTTGTGATACCTGAACAGGTGCAGTATGTTGATGTGATTTTGTGCAATCGGTATTATGCCTGGTACCAAGATGCCGGACAAACGCAACTCATTAGTCGCCAGCTGGAAGAAGAGCTTAGGGCCTGGTTTAACACATTCCATAAACCAGTTGTACAGTCTGAGTATGGGGCTGGCACAATCGCTGGCCTCCACACGGTGAGCTATTAATTAAGCAAAACGTTTCTGAGTAAAATGGTCAAACTCTGGCAAGCAAAAGTTCTCTGTGGAAAAGAAAGATTTTTTGGATTGTTTTCTCCACACTATTTTGTTAACACGTATGTCAAGTTTAGTTTTCTTGACTTTATAACATGCCCTGTGTTTTAAATCTGCTGTCAGTCAGTCGGTCGGTCGGTCGGTCGGTCAGCCAGTCAGTCTTTCATTCATTCAGTCAGTCAGTTGTCTGTTGGTCAGTTAGTCAGTCAGTCGGTCGATCAGTCAGTCTTTTAGTCAGTCAGTCAGTCAGTCAGTCAGACAAACAATCAGTTAGTGAGTCATTCATTCATTCAGTCAGTCAGTTGGTCGGTCAGTTAGTCAGTGAGTCAGTCGGTTGGTCAGGTGGTCGGTAAATCCAGGCATTAGTGGGATCATTAGTTGGTTCGGACATTAGTCTGTCAAGTCAGTCACTACATCAATACGTCAGTCATTCGGTCGCACTCTCAGCCGCCCCATTCGACAGTTCATCCATGCGTCAGTCAGTCATTTAATCAGTCAGTCGATTAGTCTGTGAGTCTGCCTGCCTGCCTGCCTGCCTGCCTGCCTGTTCATCCATCATTCAGTCTATATCTTCTGTCTGTCCTTGGTTTACTCCTTCTTGTTAGATCAAATAGATCAAATAGTTGAAATATAATGCTAACATTGATAACATTCGCCGGTTTATTCTCCAGGATCCCCCTCTTATGTTTACTGAAGACTATCAGGTGAGAACTGCATTCTATTCACGTGGCCACAGTCATCTAGACATGTGTTGGCCTTGAGGCTTCCCTTGAGGCATCATTGACGAATACACTCCCAACTCACCCACTTATGCCCAATTATGTACTAGTCAAATCGAAGCTTCAACATCCCCCCCACCCCCCGGGCCAAAAGCCGTTCAAGTGACCTGATTACCGTTTCAACTATTAGGAAGCTTCTATTATGCTCCTGAAGTCGAGATCAAACATCTGTTGGTGCCGCTTTCGCTCCGAGAACGCGATAATATCTCAACCACTCAAATATCTATAGGGCGCCTAAAGCCTTAGTTCTTTGCTTTGCTTTCTAACTAAGCCGCCAAGGACCTCAAAACTCGCCATGTCATGAAAACCTCTTGTCTTCAGATGCGCCTAAAATCACCTCCCACGCTGAAGGAGGCAACATGGCCCTCCATCCAGCTACTGTACGGGATTTGTTTATCAGTAGTCCCAAATTCAAATCCTCCGTAACGCCTTGTAAAATAACTAACTGGTCTGCTTCCTGCCAGTTGGAATTTTTAACTATGTTATATTCGAAATACTTGTTACCTCTGTTCCAGTGGCATGCCTGAAAACTAAGATAAGTGCCTGACCACTATAAAGTCTATAAACAACTTTTACATTTTTATATTGTTTACAAGACGCAACAAATGTCGAATGTTCTAGGTGACGGCAGCTATTGTAGGGTAATCCTACGAAGTTGTTTATCGATAGGTCTTGACGGCACTAACTTACTGTAGACTTTGGATTTTCATTTCTTTTGTTGTTGTTGATTCGTTTTCCTTATAGGTTGAAACAATCCAGCAGTACTTTCCCGTGTTTGATGAACTTAGAAAAGAATTTTTTGTTGGTGAACTGATATGGAACTTTGCCGACTTTATGACCAAACAACGTGAGTTTCTCTCGCTGATAATAACTAAATTATCTATATGTGAATACCGCGGGGAGACTATATTTCTTCACGTGCAACTCTAAACGATACCAAAATATTGGCATTTGTCTTAAACATAACAATTGAGACCGAAATCCGCAGTTTACCCCCTAAGACAGATGACGAGAATCCCGACCCCTTTCATATATGGAACTCTCCCCGGAGATCCAAACAATCGACTTTCTTTTCGCGCGTTCAGTGGTCGCCATTGACATCTGGGCATTGACAAATTTGTTCCCATTGATGGCGCTCGCTACATTTTTTCCCGTATACTGCCATGCCATGCGCGAAAAGTCGAAACTGGTCACGGGCGACAACCAGCTAAAGATTCTAGACGGATCAGTGGCCGACTGTACTACGCGCGCAGTTCCCGCGAAAATCTACCCCTACCGTCTCCGTTTGGCTAAATCCTCCACTTTATAGCTCAACTGAAAAGATAAGCTTTATTTATACGCCGCATAAACACAGAACATTTAAAAATTGTTATCGGCCTAGGTTAAGGTCGTGCATTTGAATCCTGTTGGGGAATGAGATTTTTTCTTCGTCCCACGCTGTGACAAATGACCATTTCACCTCTTGAGCGAGTTTAATTGAGTATCGTAAAACCAAACCAATTTAATTACTTTGCCCAATCACAAAGGGCGGGGAAAAATCCAGTGAACCAATCAAAACTCGAAGTAATCATTTTTTCACGTAGCCGACACAAAGCGCGGGGAAACGTGCACGCGCGAGTCATGAATGGTTTTGGTTTTACTTCTGATTGGTTGAATAAGTGGCGCGAGATCGTTAAACCAATCACTGAGCGTAGTAATGCAAAACCAAAGCAATTCGCTAATTGCTTTCGGCACCCAATTTAAAACCGCTCTATTCACCGAGTTGAAAATTTGGGTAATACCTTACCAAGTGTTCTTGAATCTCAGCCCCCAGTTTTTCAAAGGATTGATAATGCTGTCCACCCTATCCACTGGATAAGTGTTGGCAGAACAAACTACGAACGCTATCCACTGGATGGTGATTTATCCTGTGGATAGCGTTATCCACCCTTTAAAGCAACCACGCCCAGTCCAAAGACTCCAAAGGGTGGATAAAGCTATCCTATGGATAAATCACTATCCCATGGATAGCTTAGTTTGTTCTGCCAACACTTATCGACTGGATAGTGATTTATTCGGTGGATAGCGTTATCCATCCTTTGAACAACCAGTGACAGATGTTTTGTTTGTCCCGCGCTCGTGACAAATGAGTTGGGGGGGGGGGGGGACGGGGCGAGAGGGGGGAAGATCTGAACCTTCCCCTACCTTCTACTTTCGGCTCCAACCCCTTCATTAGTTGCTCCCGCCTCTTTGTTTTATTTCTATTAAAATTAACATTTCACCTTCTTTGTGTTTTCAGAGATAACGCGAGTTGTGGGAAACAAGAAAGGCATCCTGACTCGCCAACGGCAGCCGAAAGCTGCTGCTCGTGTTCTGCGCCAGCGGTACCTGAACATCACATTGGGAAGGAGTGGAAAGAGCGAGGATGACGTGGACGTTTTGCTCAGATTTGAGAGTTACAATATAGCTAACGTGGCTCGAAGTGATAAGGAGACTTGAGGCCGAAACACTCTAAGTGACAGGTCGCTGCAACATTTCGCCTTGTGGGATAAGAAACATTTTTGACACCGCCATCAAGCAAATTAAAATGGTTGATTTGGTTGAAGTTTTCCAATAAATAAGTATAAGTACAAGATCGATAAGGAATGCGTTAAGCACTAGTTTTGAAAAGTCGTTTTCTTACTCAATTTGGAATGTCGTTATCGTTAATGTAAAATAGGCACTCACTTTATTGTGAATCAAGTGGTAACATCCTTCTATAAAGCTAGTTAAGAGTTGCAGCATAACAATGTAAATAATGAGGCTATGTGATAATTTTTTCCCAAAATAAAATTATAGTTTAAAAGTCTGATGAAAACTTGTTAAAAATATTTTTCACGCGCTTTATGTCGGCTGTGCAATTAGACTTAATTACTTCGATATAATTTGGTTCAGCTATCAACTGGGTTGATAATATGAATTGGCAACCGTAAAGAGATTCAAGAGCTGACGTTTCGAGCGTTAGCCCTTCGTCGGAGCGAATCAAGGAATTGTGCGTCGTGTGTTTTTATATACAGAAAGATGGAGCTTTTCACGTTACCAGGCACCAGCCAATAGCGAAGCTCCATCTTTCTGTATATAAAAACACACGACGCACAATTCCTTGATTCGCTCCGACGAAGGGCTAACGCTCGAAACGTCAGCTCTTGAATCTCTATACGGTGGCCAATTGACATTATCAACCCAGTTGATAAAACCAAATTATATTGTTATACTTCCCACCGACGCAGCACCACAGTTTCTTTAGAAACTTACCCCCATTATTAATTACTTCGAGTTTTGATTGGATCACTGGATTGTGTCCGTCCTTTGGGACTGGCCAAACTTGTCCACAGCGCAAGAAGGAATCGATGGACGGCGAGTGTCGAGGCCTAAAGCGCCACTTGGCTCAAGGAGTCTGGTAGCTGGCAATGGTTTTTCGACACTGTGGACTGATAACAATCTTCATCCACCCGGTTAGTCCTGAATGGTTCTCTTCATCTCCAGTTGCGAACTGCAAGTGGACCAACCTTCTTTTTCGTCCCTCAGTTTCTTTGCCAAGCGATCTTTGTCTCTCTCCTCTTCTAATTCTAGATCTTTGTCTGAAGGATTCGTAAAAATATAGCTTGTTCAGTGCCGGTTATGTTTGTCAAGTTTCCACAAACTGTGGCATAAACAGATCGAGAAGCTGTGAAAAAAAAAACAGTTGAGATCTTTCTTTACCCCTTGGTAATAAGTCTGCGAGTAAGGCTCAATTCCGCCAAGGAGAGACCCTCTCATTCCCGTTTAATACAAAACACAGTGAAAATGTACCAACTTTCGCAATTCACAAGTGCTGGTTGATGACGAAATCCTGCCTCCAACATGACGTATTTGCTCACACAGTTACTGCGGGTGATTCGTCAGCGGCGGTTTTTGATTGGGTAAAATAAGCTGGGGAACTCCTCGAGTGCTTCAGTGACTGAGATTTGCCAGAACTGGCACTTGTTCCCCCGACTCAAAAGGCTAACTTTCAATAGGAATCTTTCACGAGTGGGGGCTTATTAGTCTCGTCGCAGCACAATGAGGTGTAAATGATACTAAATACCCTGTGATCATGTCCTCCTTCACTACTTTACATTATTTTTACAAAAATAAAACAATAGACTGAGTAAAGAGCCACCAATGCAAAGCGCTTGAAAGGGAGCGTTCCCTTGCCTGTTATATAGGTGCGCTCTGCGTTTAACGTCGATTTACGACCCTTAGAAAAACGACGATCATCCTCCTTCCTTTCATACGGAACTCCTATCCCACCGGGAAATTAGAAACGACGTTACGAGGACTTACAAGAATGTTAAGTATAAATGGCTCTCTGGGAGAAAAGCAAATACTTTCCTAACCTTTCCTTGTTGGCCAGCTTTTACAAAGCAAAAAGAAGAGCGCGCGACTGGCTCAAAGCTACTGGTGCTCAACTCCGATTTCTGAAGCATGAGGCGGCTAGGAGTATTTCTATTCCTTCTGGTTGGTCTCGATTCTAGGCTATCACAGGTAACCTCTCAGCATTCTGCCAGGTTTCCCCAGCAATTCGCCAGTACCCATATTATACTCTTGGGTTTCCAGGATTGAACGCAATTGCAAAATTTACAAATTTTAGTGATTTTAGTAATTTTCGTAAAATTCGCAATTTTAGTTAAATGTGCAGTTTCACCGAGGTTCTTCCTTGAGCTGTCTTGACATTTCTTTTCGCGAATCGGTTAAGCGAAGCTGCGGATTTTACAAAATTTTTTAAAATAGCGTATTTTACAAATTTGACTTTTTTATGCAATTTTCGTAATTTTCGTAAAATTCGCAATTTTAGCACGTGGAGAATTAAAGGTGTTGTGCCCAGAAACACAACCCAGTGAGCCCGACTGGGTCTTACATGACTTACATGTAAGATCGATTAGAGCGGTTTTCATTTGAGTATCGAAAGTAATAAGCAAACTCCATGCTCAGTGACTGGTTTAAAAATTTCGCGCCACTTTTTCAACCAATCAGAAGTAAAACCAAAACCAGTCGTGACTCGCGCGCGCACTTTTTCCCGCGCTTTGTGTCGGCTACATGTAATCCCTTCGAGTTACGATTGGTGACTGTATTGTCTCCGTCTTTTGTGATTGGCTAAAGTAATATGCAACTTGCGAATTCCTTCTGTGGTATCTAAACTATGTCCAAGAGAAAGACTTGTCCAGTGAACATCAGAATGATTGGAATATCGACGATTTAAAGCCATAGGCGAACGGGCCGAGGGGTAGGGGGTGGGCGAGTGAGGCGGCAGTACCCCAAGTTAAAGTTATGACATTTTTCGGGAAAAATCCTCCGGGATTCGGGCAAAAGAAGTTGGGAAGAAACAGCTTTTCGGTTTTAAAACATCAAAGTAAGAGAAACCCTTACGTGTGTGTACCACGACGACGTACAGCCTACAACGCACTTATAAGTTTTAGTCGTCCAAATCCAAAATGTTTAATGGTTCTTAAAGCTGCTCATCCGCAATCAAAAACAGAAGATTGCCACTGGGGTGCCAAACAGTAATTGCAAAATAGGCAGCTTCGCGATATATTAATAACGAACTGAAATACAACAATACCTCGTTTCTTTATCAATTGTTTGGATAATATTTTCTTTTGTGTTCAGTCGTCTTATAGAATATTCAATCCTAAACAATGGTCTTTGATATATCGAAAAAGGGTCGCAAAATAACTAAGAGGGTTGGATGAAGTGATTCTCCCAACAGTCAAAGCTTTGACCTGTGCCGGCTGTAACCCGTAAAGAAACTACTCCAGGTAGACAAAGGCGTTTCATACATGCTAAACAGTCGGAAACAGCTGCAGAAGTCACTGAAGCATTGCATGAAAGCAGACTATGAAATAGCCTCAGGGTCAGTCGCATCCCTCTCTCTTCCCCCTGCCCCACCCCCTTGGACGCCTTTTGGGCAGGCTTGTGATCCCCACAACATGGTTCCCAGTCTAAACGCTCGCTCAGTATTAAAAGCTCCATACGACAGAATAGACTGAATGGCTTTGCTATCATTTGTAAAGTACATTGATTGTGAGCCAGTACAGAACCCCGTTAATACGGTCAACAATGTGCCGTTAAAATTTGGCCGTATTAACGGGGTAGGGTCAAATTTCATGTCTGGTCTTGACAGCCCCTGACGTTTGCACTTCTAATCACCTGTATGTCTTTAATAATCATCCAGAATGCGAAAACTTCACTCCGTGCATTTAATATTAACCAAGGGAGCTTTATGAACACAACTAAATATCGATTCTAAAATCGAAACAAGAAAAGACTTGGCTCTTCATATCCTTGGCTCTTCATATCCTTCTCAAAAACAAAGGCCTCGACCAATCAGGTTATTGTTAGTAACACATCGAAAATCCAAGGGACGCTTTTCGGTTAATAGAAGCTGCATGATAATGATGAAAAATCCTTCGAAAGATTATCGTAATGTATAGAAACTGTTTATAGATGTTTTTGCGGGCGGATGGCCAAGATCGAGATTGATGCAAACTTGAAAAAGGCGGGCCTGGGAGAGGACGTTTTCAAGTTTTCCCATTGCATCTCGTATGAAATCAGTACTGACATATTTTTCCTCGTCCTTATGTTCTGAGTTCACTTGATGTTATAAAATTAGTGATTTAGAAACGATTTCAGTATTGTTTCTCGAGTACTGTTTTGACAATTATGAATGCGTATTTGGTTCGAGTGGCCGTATTAGCGGGGTAAAATTATAAAGGATTATACAGGTAGGTATTTCAGAATGTGGCCGTTGGCCATATTAACGAGGTGTCCGCATTAACGGGGTTTTCGTATGAGAAAATGTATGGGCGTTTCACTTTGTTTTGGAGAAAGATATATAGAGCCAAGTCGGCTAACCACCGACTGGCTAGCTCAGTTGGTAGAGCGCCGGATTACCGAGCGGGAGGTCTCTGATTCGAGTCCCAGATCCCAGTAACTGAGGAGAACTTACTGCCTTTGTAACTACATCTGCAAATGGTTAGATGTTCTAGTCTTCTCGGGTAAGGGCGATAAAACCGCAGGACCCGTCTCCTGCATCTTCAGTGTTACGGGTCAGTTGGGGACGATAAAGAACCCACACACAAATCATAAAGAGTAGGGTACCTGAGTAGGCCGCAATAAGTTACGAGGTGATCGTATTAAGACTGTAAGGCGGGGTTCCTCTGTATTATAGACAAAATAATAAACATTTTTGGACAACGCGACGAAAAGTATATTTTTTCCTTTAAGTGTCCGATTTCACTAGATAGAATAGACTGTTGATGGTGGTCAAGCAAGATTTTGTGCAATGTGAGTGCCCTTGTATCCCTTTTGGAATAGTAATGCATTCGGGCATTGTGTATTTGTATCTTATCTTTTAAATAGCCCGCATGACTCGCTAGAAGTTTGAGATGTATCAAACTATCAAAGTTTTACCAACGTTACTGATTATGAAGAGAATATCTTTTAACGGCACAAAAGACATCGTACCCTTCAACAGCAAGGAAGGAAATTGTAGCTTTTTGTAGCTCGCCATGCAAATAAAATTACAGGAAATCTACCCTAGTCCAAGCCCGTAGGCTGGGAGGTCCACATTTTTTGTTGGCCAACGCTTTAAAAAAAGTGAATTGATGAAAAATATACATAGTATAGTGTAGTTCTGTTCGGATTTTCAGCTGTATTTCTATTTTGTTCTTTTTAAATAATGACATTATCCTCTAAACCTGTAAAATACATACGTAAAGTAGTCTCTGCGCCAACAAAAATCTATTTTGAAGTTCAAAAGTTTGAGTAATATCCACGCAGGAGCAGCTTTAGGCCTTCTGTTTACATATAATCATCTGCCTTCAAAACGCACGAAATGCAGTATCAGAAAACCTAATTTTCAAAAGTTCCCGAGGGTGCATTACCCAGGACCCCCCAGAGGCTCGCGCCTGTGGCGCTCCTTTGAATTGGCCCGTCTCCCCGTTGGATAGCAACCCCCCGAAAAAAAAAACCTTCCTACGAGCCTGTAGTCCCAGATGTTTTCTTCTTTCTTCTTAAGCGAAGAAAGCCGTCGCCCATTCGCGACTCTGGTTGAAAAATATAAACTTGAAGAGAAAACCTCTGGAGCCAGGATAAGGAAAGTCAATATTCCAAGTATAATTCAAGAGAAGTCCTAATTTTAAATGACTCAATCCTTTATATGCAATATCAAACAAATAAAAAACACTACTGTTATGTTTACGACCTTTTTATTAAGAAGGTCGAATTTTAGTTATCTTTGAAAGAATAGGTTTAGCGAGCTACCGTACACTACAGCAAATCAATCAGGTTAACATCGCGAGGAATTTGTGACCGGCGCACTTTTTCAACCCTGCCCACAAAATGGTAATTGTTTGTCAGCTTGAGTGGCAGATAACTGAATGATTTTCACCATCTCTCATTCATTTTTGCAGTGTTTATTAAAAGTGTGCCAAAATTGACAGATTTAACAATTTCCTATTGACTGAAATGCACACAGCTGTTTTCGGAGTAGATTACAGTTTGATTTGAGATTTATTCCATTGATTTTAGAACTAAAATAACTCAGGCCACCGAGTTTTTCAGAAGCTATCGATAGTCAACACAATAAAATATATATCTTTCGGCCAAAGTTACCAATAATCAGTAATAAGATGTGTTTCATGATTGAGCTGTCAGAACAATACCTGATTTATTGCATTTGTTTGCCCAAACAAAGCTGTTTTCATCATAAACACCTGATAACACTGTGCTGCTTCTTAAACCGTCCTCAACTGCTGTATAAAAAGCGCTTAATATCATAGACCCATCATACTTTCTCGCAAGCAAATAATCAAAACATTCTCAAGTTTCGATGAATCACAAATCGCACAACCATCGACTCTTTTTTTAACGAAACGACGTTCTGTGTATGAAGTCTTATGTTTACACTCGGTCGATTTCTCCACTGGTTAATCGATAACAAGCAATGATCAATTTGCTCTACTTTACCCTGTGGATAAAAAGAAGAAAATAAAAAAATATATATATTAAAAGCGGCTGTGTTTTCATGGCGTGCTTATAATATCATTTGCGGATTGAAAAAAAAAAATTTTAGTTTGATCATGTACAAGTAGTACTCATATAGTATTTTGTTTTATTATTAATATGTTAAAATTTAAAAATTCAAATAGTCCTGCCAAGATTCCTCTCAATTTGTCATCCCTACACCGAGATTTTTTTATCATTCGGCTCAAAGTATAATTAACACAAGAGTAAATAATAATTTGGTTTTAGTATTGTTTTGAAAGAGCCCCGCGCAGTTGCGGAAAATCACCTCTGAACGGAGTGAGATGTCTTCATTGATGAGATGGAAAATAAACTCACTTATTTTCTGGCTGCATTATTGATATTGAAAGACTGAAATTCAGTGAAAGTAATTTATATTGTATCTTCTAAATATTGCGAATTTTAACCATTAAAATTTAATCGCTAGCTTAAAAAGTGAGAATTTTGATTATGAGGTCGCTCAGCTCAGCTTGCAACTCACAATCTCACTGCATACGAGCGTTTTATGGTACATAACAAGGCGCCAAAGACTTTTTTCTAAGGCGAAATATTAACAAGTTTAAATTGAAGGAAAAACTTCACCTTTAGAACTAATCAATTTGCCTTTTGAAAACAAACTGTTAATTTGCAAAATTTCCATCTTTTTTGGCCGATCATAACTTTTGTTTACAAGGCGACATTATTTTTTTTGCAAAGACCTCCTGGTGTGTTATCAAAATTGTAGTCACGAATGACCATGAAGATTCACATAAAAAATTGTCGAAGTAAAATGGAAATAATTATAATTGCCTTGAAATTAGCTTCAAATGAAGGAAATTTTATTAGAACATTCTTCTAAATGTTGAGGTGTTTTCACACATCGAGTTCGATCAAAAAGTTATCGATGCTAAATAAACTGTATATTTTGCACTTCTCCGAAGCCACTCGCCGAAAGCATCAAGTCACAAAGCTTGACCCGTGCCAATCGGTCACATGACATCAACCAACCAATCAGCATTCGGTTTATGCCCGCCTCGGCAACGTCACTTGCTGCCATCTTATTTTCCGATTTCCTTTGAACGAAAAACGATTAGCGGGTCGCTTTTCCTTGTATTTTGCTCGTTATTTAGGTCCGATGTTCAGGAAGCCATGCTCTTAGCATGACCGCTTCGACTCCCATGCTTCATGGCTCAGATTTGGACGAATGCTGCTCAAACGTATTTGCACTGGTAAGACTTTCCTTCGTTCGATTTATGAGGGTTCTATTTGTCCCTGTCACATGTTACAGTGTTCTGTAAGGTTGTAACTCCTTCTAGAAGCATGTGAATATTTATTTGCCAATTACCAAGAGGATGTTTCGCTCCCCTAGTGCAAATAGAAGATCTAGAGTTGGGAATCTGAGGTTAATTTAACGGAATAAAACCAATTCTCGGGCGTGTTGTAGAGTTACTTCTTGCATGTCGTAATGAACATGTCCTCTATTTAACAAACGGTGGAATTAATTCATTCTAAATATTCGCCTTAATTGCCTCCAGTAAGATGAAATCCCTCGCTTGTGAGTACTGCGTCGGAAATAGTAGATCCCGTGTGGCTTTAAGTAAAATTAATGCGTCAAATACAGGCTGACATATCGTTTTGAAGCTGTATAGACACCGCTCGTTTGGAATAAGTAGGTTCTGTCGTGGGGTTTTTGAAGGGTTAACAAGAGATGATTTTACAAACAACTTGCATCGGCGCTTTGCATTCGTTTACACGAATCATTCACGGATTCCTTTTGTTTGTCTTCAATGGGGAATCTTTCCAGATAAAGAAATTGCACAGCCGTGCGTTTGAACGAGAAGATCGACAATCTTGTCGTCCACTCGTCTCGCAAAATGACATTTCTGCGGATTCGTGCGTGCTTCTAGGGATTATTTTCCCCGAGCCGTAAATAAAACGCTAATATGTATGTAGTTTGCTCGAAGCTTTGAAAAGTGTACTTTGATTACAATTCCATTTCCAGCGGCAGATTGAAGGCTTTCCTTGATTCCTGACCGAAATATTCAATGAGTACGCATTTTTACCTGCAAGCCAAACCCGTGCGCTGAGCAATATTTTTCCGGCATAAGGGCCGATTTTAAGTATTGTATTTAATTTCGTCTCGGAGCTAGTAACTGTGCCAGAAGATTTATTTTACTATACCGTGGCGATAAGCATTGTAGTATATGCGATTTCTAGAAAGCTGAAATTAGCAAAAATCACGAGTGACATTTGTTTTGCCTGTAACATATTTATCGCTCGCGTTTTTGCGAATTTGTCGCGGTGTCAAATTTGGAACTGTCTAACTCTTCAACGAGTGAAACCGACAGACTGAATAATTAATCAGATGACTGGGTTTTTATTGAGAAAGAATTGATCTTTACTTGTTTACTCCTCAGCAAATGTTTCGTGTAAGCAAAGAAACTTCCTTGGCGATAATTTCAGTTCGATTATGTTCTCGTGGCTCGGCGCGAGGACGAAACATTTTCATGCCACAGTTTTCCTCCAGTATACGTTAATTAATTTTCATGCAAGGTGTACTATAGAATGATAATTATGTATAACTACAATAGCGCTGTGTTGCCGGAAATTTTACTCTCTTTATTGTGTCTATTGGAAGAGATTTTCAAGTAACTTTATTTCGTCACGAAGGTTGTCGATTTCAAAGTGCAATGTACAACATTTGAAAAAGGATGAGTTATTGAAACGCTTATTGTATGTGATCAAGAAATCGAGAGCTGTCCTACATGTCCAACGTTTGATTTGAGTTGCAATGTGGATTTAAATTGTTTGCTTAAGGAGTTTGGAGATTTCTAGCTTATTTTTATGATTATAGTAGTTACTTGGTATTAGCCCGACAAAGAATAAACTGTGACCCACATTAGTGTGCAATATTTGGGCATAGGTTGTAACAGGTTAATCTTTTGAATTTGCCACCTCAATAGGCAGACGTGATGTTTGATTCAAGAGAAATTTCTTGAAGAAGGGAAGTTTCAGTTCTGTAATCTGAAAATTTCATTTTCACAAAAATGAACAAAATAATTTATTTTTGCTTATAAAACCAGTGTAACTAACACTGAACAGAATTTGTTTTTTGTGTAGTTAAATTTATTGACTTTGATTTCTGCTTAACACCTATAGAGATATACAGTCAAATGTTATGATAAGGAATATACCCTCATGATAGAAAGGAGATTTTTTAGTCACAAGATTTTGTAGATTACAGTCAAAAATAATATAAGTAGTGACTTGTTTTCATTTACCTTTAAATGCTGCGTTGTCAGGGAATGTTTGGTATCTATTGTTTTTTGATCACAGTTATTGCATTTTAATTTCAATTAGTACCTCAAATTTTCTTAGTATTACAAAACATTCCATTTCCACACAATTGCTTCACTTTCAGTTAGAACCTGCAATTGACTCAATTCAGCTGTGAAAAAATGTGTGAACTTGTAACACATTTCTGATTATAATCTAAACAATCATGTGTTTAACACTGATTTAATTTTTGAAACAGAACAAGAAGTATTGCTAACATTTTGCATAAATTGAATTCAAGTATATGTTGGTGATTATGGTACAGAAATATGACTGTGAGTCAAGAGGAGTTTTGGTTTAGCTTTTGTTTACATTCTACAATCTACCACTATGCAAAATTAAAATGAAATCATATTGATTCTGGAATTATCAAGATGAAGAGTCAAAACATTTCTAACATTTTGTTATAGATTGGCATTTTCTCTTGGAGCACTTGACTGAATTGGTGAATTTTGCAAGGTTTCGATTGAGTGTTCAATTTATAAGACCTGTAGGCATTCCTTCCTGTCTAATTTTGCATAATTTACAAGAATTTATTTTTTTCTTTTAAATTGTAAAATACGCTTCAAGGTTTGTGATCCATACTAGAAAGTTAAGTCCCTTACCTTAGGTGACGACACAACTGTTTTTGCAATAAACTAAATAGTTCACTAGATTTAAATATTTGCCACCTTCATTTGGTATTATCTGTTAAACCATGTGTCAATTAAAGAGCTTACATTAGACTAAGCTGGGGTTACTGGAGCCCTACTGTGTGTTGCATTAAATACCAGCCATATGTAATTTTATAGCTTTTTTACAATACAGAACTTCCCTTGACAGGTGTCTAAACTAAGTGATGCTTTGAAAAATATATTTAACCTATTTTTCATGTTGTTTGACACATGGAATACAGTTTGTATATTTCTCCAAGTTCATCTGTTAAACTTCCTTTTTGTTATAAATACTTCTCAGCATCAATGCTATTTTATTATGCACATCAATGCTGTTTTATTATTTTTTCTTGCAATTGATTTGAACTTCCTGCTTAGAATATAATCATAAAAATTCCTGGCCACATGTTAAATATGACCCATTTCCTGTTTACTTGTGCAAAATATACTGATTACTATAATTCTCTTTTCCAAAAATGGAAATGTGGAATGCACCAAGAGAAAGGAATTTTTGATAAGTTATTGAATTTTCTTGCTTTTAGTTGCAGTGGGGTACTTGCTAGTATTTTTGACTGTCAGTTTTTATGAGAAACAAACAGTCAACAATATAGTATTTGTTCAGTTGAGCAAATATAGTTGTAATATATGGACATGCTGAATTGTGGGTTGTTTCATTGCCTGTGTTTAACTCAATATCTCCATAAATGTAACTTCCGCACCAACATTTCTCCTTTCCCTTTTATTTTTTTACATCATGGTGATGTCATTAATTATTTTGATAATTCCAGATTGTCAGACATTTATACTAAGGGCTGCAATGTCAGGACTCGCTTAAGACTATCAAAGCTTTGTATATGTATGTTTCTCTGTCATCATCTAAAAAGCGTTCTATCCATGGGGTAGACAGGTTACAGTAGGTGATGTTCCATGAAGCAAAGATGATTTTTGTCCAAATGTTGACAGGTAATATACATGTTCAAAGCACCTGCTATTTTTTAATGAAACAATGTTGTGTTAAAAATACTTACTGTTGCTCCAGCAACATTGCATAAAATTGTAACATTGTAGGTAAAGGGGCTCTGTCACGATACTTTGAGTCGTTTTTGTAATGAACCAAATTTCCCTCAAAGTGAAGGAAACCTCTGACTAATAGTTTACTAAGGAAGAAAAACCTTAAAGAGCCTCCGCTCAAGGCAGGCTTTTAGTCAGGATTCGAAAAGTGGCCGTCCAAGATGGCCCTGCTAAAATGAACAATTTATAAAGCAGCATATGGAAAATAAAACAATTTCTTTAAAAGGTGGCCGTCTACAGGACGGATGGACGGCCATCTGGCTAAAAGCCTGCTCTGAAGTGATACTAAACCAAAACGTTACTAGGAAGGGTAAGGATGGGGAAGATTGAGACAGATTGCAAATGACTAGTTTGCACAAACCATGATGTAGCTTCTTTAACATTGATTAAAAATTGCCACTGGTCATTGCACAACATGACTTTATTGCAAACCTGCAAATTGCAGCCTTTTATGTGAACAATCTCTAGTTAATTTCAGTTGTCATTTGGACTGCATCTTAAAATCTCAGTCTGGTCTGACACGCTGATCACATAGTTTTGCTACTACGGTACTATAAGTGATTCGGTCTATAAGATGTACACTGTGCTTAACAATTAGATTATGAATAATTTAATTGTTTCAGTAGAATTCTAACTAATTTTCCTTCAATGAATTGATGTTCAATTATATCTCTGTATATGAACTAGTACTGTACACCCTGTGTATAACTGCAGTTGAAACTAGGTGGGAAACTGAATTGTCATATGAAACTTTTAGCTGTGTATGCATGCTCATCTTTTCATTCAACAATTTTGACATTTTAAACTTGCATAACAGTGAATGCCCTTTTAGTCTCGGGTATTGAATCATCCAGCAAAATAATTTGTTAAAACTTCCACTGAACATTCAGAGAAAAGAGAAAATGCCACCATTTTGTAGATGACCTTCAGGCACTGCACACTATTGGCTGATAGCATAGAGTTGCTTAGCCAATAGGATTGCAACATTTGCAATTAATTTAGTAAAGTAGTAGATTTCAACTAAATATAAGATTTGCTGTGGGTGAAAATACCTGTTTCTCATGCTGCTTACAAGAGGGGGGGTTCATTTGGGGAAGATGTTTCCAAGTTGATTTTTGACAGACAAGTGTTTCCATGGTTCGATAATGAGCATTTTTGAATGCTTCTCTTGACATCAGCAGCCGTAGAATACCAGTATCAGACATGCATGAAGTCATTTTGTTATGTATTTCTTTATGCATGTGTGCTAATTAGCTGTCCTGACATCACAATCAGATAAATTTGAATAGCGACAAATTAAAATAGTTGTCCGACTTTTGTGCCAAGATAAACAAAATATTTTTAATTTGTACTTTAATCCTCATTGGGCTAATTGCATTAGGTAGAGGTGGTTCTATTTGTGCCATGTTAAAAAAAAAGTTACTTCAAAATGCTATTTTGCTAAATTGCTTAATAATTGTTCTCACTTCATGTTCTGTGGTAAACAAAACTATAAATATTTATAAATTGCTGCAGTTTTACTTAATCTGCATTCATTGTATTTTCTCACAAAACATTTTTGAAACCCTGCTTTTGGCTTGTTGAGATCAAACTTTTCCAGTAAAATTGTGCAACATGTTTACTTTTCAGATCTTTTTGTGTCACAAAGTTTTCAAAACAACTGTATTTTAAATTAAGGGATATCTTTGCCATAATGAGGGAATGTCTAGCCAATGTGGTGACAGAAAAGAGTGACTAAATAAATATGGATCACCTTGTTAAGTAAAGAATGTTGAGGAAAAAATTAATTTTAAATTCAAACCATATGCATATGGCAACAACCTTTAAAATGCTATACAGTTTCTGTAATAATAATTATCTGTAGTTATATTTGTGATGGACCAAATAGTTTTACTCTCTATAATTTTTTTTTCACAAATGCGCCATTGGCAAATCATGGCATGAAGATTAGGGGTCGCAAATAGTAAATGCTAGACTTTTGCGAGACAATGAGACTAGCATTTTTCTTTGGAGACCGAAACTTTATAAGATTTTGGATTGCGAGACAGAGATTGAGACACCAAAATGGCTATGTAAAAAATGGAGACTGTGAGACCATCGGAACAGTTTAAAAAGAAGCGACTGCTAGACCCATGAAATTTGACTAAAATTTTTGTGACCCCTATTTTTTCAGAGACCATTCAAGACCCCTTAGATTGATTGGCACTCGTCATTTTTATTTTCTTGTACTGAATTTCAACTTAACTGAACACTGTCCTGTTTATGCAATCATGTTACCTGAGTGTGTTCTTTCAGTATTGCATTTAAAACTTACTGTATATTGACAAAATACTGTCATTTTAAGATATAAAATTGCCTGCTCGCCCTGTCCCTATTGCTGCACATAAGACTGTTTTCCTTAGAATTGAAAGTCAAAGACAAGTAAACTTGAAAAAGTCTGAGTGTGGGTAAAGTTAGATGAAATACAAACTCCTGATTCAAGTTGGAAGTTACTAATTAAAAACAACATGCAGATATACACTTTCAACTCTGTAATAACCGATAAATTCAAATGGTTGTCTACATGTATGATATTTATTCTCACTGGCAATTAAACAAGATAAGTGTTTGAATAATTTTGGTGATAAAATTTGGAAATAGATTTAGATATCACTTCCTATTTATTGCGTGAATTTTAATAAATATAGAAAAACTGTATTTTACATGTAGGTGGACATTGTGCAATAGTTCTGAATTTTGATTAAAAAATATTATAATCTATAGCTTAAGGCTAGAAACTTTGTGTCTAAACAGAATTGTTTCTAATCATTTTTATAGCTTAATTTAAATTTACCAAAGTTATGGTTTAAAATGTTTCACATGGTATATGCGAGGTTTATCAAACTTAAAATGAATGTTTAAGTCTGTGTTCCTGTTAATTGGAGAATTTAGATTGAAGTTTTCAACTTATTTTCGTAATCCTTTCAATTTAGACATGTACACAAATGATGTTATTGCAAAGATGTGTTGATTTTATGTAAATGTCCTTTAAAGTCTCTGAGACAAGCACTTGGCAGAATAAATTGCTGAATGATGTAGGTGGTTGTAAACCTTCTCTGGTTGATTTTATTTTTGAGTTACAATGTCTTTAATTTCTATTCCATTTCAATTCAGGGTTTTTAGTTTGCATGTAAGCTAGATGTTGACAATTTTTACCTCAGGGTGCAAGCACTTGTTCTACCATTCAACAAGGTCAATTTAATATTTGTGAAAATGTGGCTTAATGCTCAGACATTCTTTTCATTCATTCAAAGGAGCTCAATTTCAGGGC
The DNA here is from genome assembly GCA_947652115.1 of Blastomussa wellsi. Taxonomy (NCBI): domain Eukaryota; kingdom Metazoa; phylum Cnidaria; class Anthozoa; order Scleractinia; family Plerogyridae; genus Blastomussa; species Blastomussa wellsi. Next base: position 15,587,738 of record OX393569.1, read on the forward strand.
AAGGGGTAGCTGCATACAAATTACTGACAAAAATAGCTTGTTGTACATGTGCAGGTACATCAAAACATTTTGTTTTATAATTATTTTATTTTTTGAGAACATTTGTAAATAGGTTACGCTCATTACTATGAAAATTAATGCCTGGATATAATGAGCCCCTTTTTGATCTTATCCGATGATCCGTTACACCCACATTTTAATGACAAGCAAACGTAGTCTGTAATTAAGCTAATTTTGCATTATAACAGCTGCATAGAACAAAGGGAAGGAAATTTAGTGCATAACGAAACCAGAAAGACATCTCCACTAAACCAATGAATACAAAATGCGGTAGAAATCAAAATTAAAACTGTACTCATGAATGTTTTTCAATAGTAATCCAGTCTTGCGGCTGATATAAATATTACTTAAAAACATTTTGATCTTCTACAATAGTGTGGAATTGTCAAATTAGCATTGATAGTAGATTTACAGAGGCACTAACCCATAAGCTATTGATTCATGCTCAAGAATCGTCTACATGTATTCCTGTACAAAGGGCGACAATTTACAATTACAGACTGGTGAAGGTTCAATTTATATGTCCTTGAAATCAAAGAGCTCCATATGTACTGTACATAGTCTAGTGTACGTGTAGTTTACTTTTAATCTGGAATTGCTTTACGATAACACAATCAATTTTGATAATTTAAATTGTAATCTGGCCCGATTTGTACCACACACTTTCCTGTTGCTTTTAGCAGTACAGTGTAGTACATCATGTGTTTGTTTTTAATTATCATTTAAGAGGTGGTATTTTTTTTAATTCTGTTTAATGGCAAGAGCTGTTCACATGTTGCAGAATGGACCTGAAGAGGCAAAAAATATTTCTTTTAATAATTTTGTATACATACATTTTACTTGGTGTTAACTATTTTGTCAGTGTGGGGTAGGAATGGCACTCCGTTCTATATTTGGTTCTGTTGACATAATTCACTATTAGCATATATTGTGCATGTTTTTTGGATTATTTAATCTTAGATTTTCCGGAAGGTTCCACTGTAGGCAGATGTGTGTGGGTATCTTGTATATTATGCTAGATTTGATTCAATCAAGGAATTGTTTGGTCATAAGTTTACTACTATTATACCACCTCATTTCGTTTTTGTCTCTTCGGGTAATTCATGTCATTTGTAATATTGTTCTTGTAGTAACTCTTTAAGGGTCGCATTTGGCTTCATTTTATCTGATATTGTTCCAGTTTTAGTCATTTTGCATGCATTTGATTCTTGTCGGTAAAATATGATACAGCTGTATTCAGGTTTGCATTGAAGCGAAACTGAAACAGCTCATTTGTTTACAAGCAACAATTTATTGACCAAGAAAGAATTTGATGTAAAGTATAATAATAATAATAATATTTATATTGAGCATTTTCTATTAATCAAATGCGCATTACAGACATTACTATAAATTTAAACATAAATTAAAAAAATAAAAAGCTATTTACAATTACTATGGAATAAAAAAGACGAAACTACACTATTTACAATTGTTTTTAAACTGCGGATGAAGATGAAAGTGCGAAATGATCTTCGCAGTGAATTTCCAATTTTTGGAATAAAGAAGCCTAAAAAAAATCAGGGCTTCAATTGAATTCTAACCCGTGACCTCTGCGATACCATGTGATGCTATGAAGCCACATATTGGGAGCAAGGTCAATTTATTGAGTTACCACCAGCAAGCAACAATGAATTGACCACTTCTTATCTCTTGAATGTAATTCTGAAGTGTTTTCTTTTTAAATAGTAGTTTATGTTCAGAATTTCTACCTTAAGGCATTGTATTTGCTAATTAAAAGATGGATGCCAAATGAGAACTTTCCTGTTGCATTGTAAATGTTGGGGTTCAATTTTTTTGGTTCAAATATTGTATTTTCCTTTATTTTAAACTCATTGTCATACATTATAATTATAACCAGAAAGAAAAGAAAATAGAATTTGAACCAAGTATAAAATTAAAACCACAACATATAATTTTCAATACTTATCCAAAGTGTGAAATGTAGCTAGACATCAGTTGATAAGTCCTTTTTGACTTTGTTTAGGGAAGTGTGATTAAAATGTTGATAAATGGCATTGATGCACTACAAATCTTGCAATAGGTTGTTATTGGTACCTACATGTAGTTGCAGCTATAAACTTCAAGAGTGCAGGTCTTAAAAAGTGTTTCAAATTGACTGAGTCTTTTGCATGTACACAGAGTCTTCAGCTTGGAATTTCAGGAAACCTATTCAGGAAAAGGAAAAAAATTAAATTCAGCATGTTCTGTTTGTGCACAATTTCTTTTCAAGTGCATAATTAATTGTTGAACATTGCTTCCCAAAAGGCCATCTGGAAACAGTAGGTGTTGTTACTTACAGATATTAATCTTCATCTGATCATAGAACTCAGGGTATAAAGGGGATCTTGTGGTTAGTTTAAAATACATGTAATACACATTTATTTTTAAATCAACATATAACAGACTGTTTAAATTGCAGTGTTTTAATTACAGAGCAATGAGATTGAAGTGTCTTGCCCAAGATCACAATGCAGTGTCCCAGCAAGGACTTGAACCTCAGTGGACTGCATGATCCAGAGTCAAATACACTAACCTTTGAGCCACATTGCTTCCCACACATTGTGTACAGTATTTGCCTACTAAAAATTGTCTCTTTGTTGACAGACGGACTTATGTGGCTTGAAGTGGCGGAAGTATGTCTTCAACCTTGCATGCGGAGCCAACCCTTTGGAGGATCCTGTGTTGAAGTCATTCTCATCAGCCCTCAGTCATGACATTCTGTGTGCATGGCGGAGGAGCCCTTTGTCAGCCTGTCAATCAAGCAATGACCCTGACAGTACCAACAGTGCAAAAGAGTTGTGGGTTTTCTGGTTTGGTGATGATCCAAATTTACAAGGGATTGTATCAGCAGAATTGAAAGGTAATGCAACATAGTTTGTGTATTTTTCATAGTGCCTATTGACCAAGTCCAGGGGTTTCATGACAGTTTGTAGAAGGAGGTCATCAGTGTGCATATTGTCTGTAGGTGTGTTGAAAGCGAAGCTAGTGTAGAAAACAGCCTGGAAAAATTGTGCTAACAGCTTGTCGCTTTGCCCGATGCCTGGCCTTTAATAAAACCACTGACAAGTTTAAGGTCTGCAATGTAAGATACATGTCTAGACTACATGTCATATTTTCCCATCAACATATTACCCAACTGGGAAGTGTGAGGGCCAAATCAATGACAGGCTAGGGATGGTTTCTCTTTTGTGGATTTTATAGTCAAGTCATTATTTGTATTTATCAATCATACCAGTCATCATGCATGAAAGATTGATGCCAGTTCATGTTGTTGTTTTTTTTTTAATGAAGTGACTGTGTAGATCCTTGATGAACAACATGCAAGCATATTTAATCTTTTATACTGTAATTGCAATAATACACTAATGTGTCTGTGAGAAACTCCACAGTTAACAGTAAAATTAGAGTAAAATAATTTATAATAATTAATTCTTGTAGCTGTTAACATTGTGAAAGAGTCTATACACTGTACTTGTTTCTGTCTTTATGCATGTTTTAAGAATGTTCTATTTTGGTTGCTGGGGTTGTAGAATTAATGGCCTAAGAATTATTTGTTCTCGAGATATTTCAGCCCAGTGCAACCCTTTAATCTCCAAAGTCATACTTTTCATATAGTACTACTAGTACTGTAGCTTGGAGAATGTGGTAAAAAGAAAAAAATGGCAATTTTCACTCATTTCTTTAATTCCCCTGACCTTCTGTTGTGCTTATGTATTGATAAAGAAATGTGATGCTGATCATTTTATCCTTAAAAATGTCTTAATCCTTGTCAGCTGTGACACCTTCTTCAATAATTACATTGTACTCAAGCAGACTTCTATGACTGCAGAGACAGCTGTACGTGTATGTTTTTTTGCTATAAAAGCACCATTCAGTTTTCGCAGCTGATCAAAATAATTTCTAAAAATATCCCCTGCTTGCATTTGACAGAATCGTGTCATGGGTGTTGGGAAGATGGTTTGCCTCACGAGCCAAGATCATTATTGTTCAAAGCTTTACATAATTTATTAGAAAGGTAAGAAATGTGTACCCTGATGTTTTTATATGGAGATTCCAATGTTAAAATATAATTTTGGTTTCTGTAATGTAAAGTTACAAAAATACCCATACAACTCCCTTGGAACTGGGAGGGAGTTTTTCTAACATCCTTTCCCTCCTGGAAATTCCAACTAAGTTTCATACATTTTGTTAAATTTTTTGGTCTTTTGAGACCCTCCACCCCCAAGAATTTGCAAATCCTTTCCATGTTTGGGGGGATGGGGGAGGGAGATTTTCTAGAACTTCACATCATTCTCATAATTTAGCTTTCTGGAATATTATTAAACCTAATTTGCAATAGTTTTTCAATATATCTTGTATTAAACATTCTCAATGTGTGAGCATTATCAAATTACCAGACGAGTACAGTTTATGTTTAGTCTTTTTTGTTGCACTGTTTGTCTCCCAGATGTCTACTATCAAGGAAGTTTGTTCGCCTGGGGAAGTGGTTTACAAAGCCATGTCAAAGCAATGGAATTGAGAATTCAAGGTGTGCTGTTGATCTAACTTGGTATAAAAATTTAATGTTATACATGATTGTATGTTTATCAGCAAGTGAGGCTAACAAAAAGTTATGCGTTCCCATATATAAAAGAACTTGGATGCACATCGGAAATTAAATCCTCAAAAGAACACCAGTGTCCTTCACAGCTGGAAATATTGTTGTTTTGTCCTAAGTACCCAAAGTGAGACCAAAAATAATTATTATAATTTATTGTGATATACACCCCCAAGGGGGAGGTTGATCATCCAGGCCATTTAAAAGTGAGTCCTTAGCCCCTCCCCCCACCCTGACCAAAAAGTCAAGAAAGCCAAGTGGCTATCAGGCCAAGCAGACGGAACATCAACTTCAATTACCTACATTGTATAAATCGCTGGGCTCCTTGCGTGTGTTCATGGTCAGAACTTGACATTTGCATAATTATTGTACTGTGTTTCTTGCGCATATGCATACACCCTATGGCTTATGATTTTTTGTATTGCGTGGCATGACTTTGTCATACCTCACATTACACACTGAAGAAGGGCTAATTAAGGCCAAAACATTTGTGATTTACAAATTCCATAATTTTATGAAGCCTTGATGGTGAAGTAATGATGTGTCTTCTCATCTTTTATCTCCAGCAATCATTTGTCCTTTTCATTCTCTTTCTTTATCCACGGAGAGAGTTCTGTTTGCACAGCTGTTGAAATCCAACAACAGCAAAGGATACGTCATCTCACCCTCGAGGATGTAGCAGTTGCTGCAACAAGACAAGAAGGACTTCCAGGTAAATCGGCAGCTGTTTATCATGTAGCAGAAACAATGCAGTTAAATCCTGTTAAATGAAACCCTTGATATCTTGAACTTCCCATTAACTCAAACCTTTTTCAATTTCCCTCCAGTTCATTTTCTTAACCTTGACAACCCCTGATTACCCTTTTAAAAGGAAGTGCAAAAGGAAGTGCAAGCCAAAAACACAAAACTACACTGTATGGGGATTAAGTTGGGGAGGGAGAGGGGTAGATGGATTCCTGTTCCATATTCCTGAAATTATTCTTGGTTTCTTCCTTTTTCTTGAGGCTCTTGTCTCTTTGTGCATTTTCTGTTGCAGAATGTTTCATAACATTGTATTTTTTCTTATGTATCAATCACCTGGCTTCTGATATTTTGAGAATCCTGATCTCTACCCTCTTTTCCCACCTCCCACAGTCTTTCATCTTGCCCTTCTCACTCCCTCGAACCACATAACCCACGTGGTGTAAAACTAACTGAGTGCAACTTTGTCTTCAGTGTTACTTGGTCCTTATGGCCTGTCAGGATTCCTAACTGGTCAGACAAGCCACTTGGATGAGATGGTTTCAAGTAAACTTGTTGATGAATGGAAGAAGTTTTATCCACTTGACTTCAGTTCTGACTGGAGTGAGTCTGGGGAACATAAGGGTGTTGCAGCGGCAGTCATGGTTGTAGTAGAAGAAACGCAGATGTGGTATCCGTCCATGTATGTTGTGGTTCCTCATGAAAAGAAAAACAGAGTTGGTAGGTGTTAACTTTTATGTTGTACTAAAATCATGCCACAAAGTATCACAATGGCAAAATCTTGTGTCATTTGTCACTGCCCGAGATGCCAACTACGTTTTGGGAAATGTTAGTTTTCAAAAGGAAATAGGCAAATAGCCTGAACAAAGCGATTTTTTGTTTATGTTCAATCAACGAGTAGAACGTTGTAGTCATGTATCCAAAAAAGCTTGACAAAGTGGGTCATTCCAGAGACCAGTGTACACTTTTAATTTATTATTATTATTAGATTGCACCAGGAAACTGTCGGTAGCTTGTTGGTTAGCTGTCGGTAGCCTGTTGGTAACCTGTAAGTAATCTATCAGCCGACAGTTGACCGACAGTCAGCCAACAAGTTTTTTGGGGAGCTCTTCTTTACAATTACTGAGAATTGCATTCAGCGAACTCCCCTCTTTCTGATTAACTAACTTGTAACCTCATAACCCTTGATCTTTAACAATCCACAGATGGGTCTGTGCTTCCCAGAACTGATACAGCAACCTCTGCTGGTCCAACATCACTAACCCCTCCAGCATCTCCAATTGACCCCAACACTACAGATGTTGTTACAGGTTCTACAAATCGTCCACCAACACCTAAGGTTACATCCCTTGGTGTAGTCGACAAGAAGAAACTGACGCATTCGTTGGTGCAAGAAGTTTGGCAAGAGATCACAGTTTCAAAACCAGTGGTGAAGTATGTAAACCAAGCCTATTGTTGGGTTGAGAAAAACTTCTGCCCAAAAGGCTGTTTTGCACTGCATTGCAGTTTTCACTTGTTGAAAGTGTTTTGAAATTAGTTTCGTTCTTCTATGCTTAGTGATTGGTTTAAAACTAATGCCAAGCTCTGAGCCAACCAGAAGTGAAACCAAAACCAAGTTTGTGGGTCTAGTGATATACTTTTTCCCATGCATCATGCTGGCTGCATATAAAATAACAATTTGCTTTGAGGTTTGACTGATTTACTAGATTGCTTGAGTGATAAATTGGTTTTGGCTTTATAACACCCAACTGAAAATCACTCTTCATCTGGGTGTTAATATGCACATCTAGAGTTGTTCAGTTATTCTGTTGACAAGATTATAAATTACTTCCTTTTCAGCAAAAGCTCCTCCCTCAGTTCCATTTCAAAAGCTACTTCATCTTTCATGAAGACTGATAGTTTGAGTGATGTTACACCAATAGGACAGTGGGATTTTGAGGAGCCATTTAAGCGCACTTCATGCTCTTGTACATCAAGTAGTAACATCAGCAGGTGAGTATTGGCCACTTGCTCATTTAACATCACTACATTTCAGAGCTCCTGGCATGAAAAGTCTCTTGCCAGTAGACTGTGGCACCCAAGATTTCCCATCCCTTTGATGGTAATTGAACATGCATCACATATACATTTTAGTTGTACCATGCACTCAGAATTGAAAAGCAGTAAAAAACCAGTCAAGCAAACATTACTCCCAACATTTGCAAAAACTGTTGATCATGTGGCACAACCAAACATACCATGTGATGCATGTTCATATGTCCTGCTCTACTGTTGTCCTAGGCAATCTTGTGTCAGTTCCCCTTGTCTGTTGCACATTGCCAGACTTGGTTTAGCTATAGAAGTTATAAGCATTTACTTTCAACTTAAATTACCAAAATGCAAAGTCACAAATGCATGTCTTAGAACAAAGGAGCTGATCACTCTGTGGGATCACATCCTAACGTACACTAGGAGAAATATATTATTATATGGAGACAAGTAAGACAAATTGCTGGGGCTTGGAGGTTTAGACATTCTTTGATGATTTCTAAAGGAGAGGTAAACTTTATCTGAGATGAACATACAGACTAAGGTAAAATAAAGCTGCAGGTTTGATTCAATAACTATTCTTGTTTGGCTCCTATTAGGCCTAAGGCACCAACCCAAGTTCGGTCATTTGGTATAACAAGGCCGATCCCATCTCCGAGTCATCCTTTACCATCACCACAGCAACAACAGCAGCAAGCAGCCCAACAGCAAAACCAAAGCAGTGCAAAGTTAAAGAAAGAAAAGAAGAAGCCCCTTGTACCATTTCACCATCGACTGAGTATTGATAAGGACAGGCCTGAAGCCATCAAAAGTCATGTGGGAGCCATGACAAAAGGTGTACCTACAGTGAACATATTGACAAGTGTCACTCAGAAGAGACATCCAGATGTTGCTTTTGCACACAACACAAAAAAGTATTCTCTGCAGGGTCAAACCACAGCTCTGCAGAATACGACAGGAATTCCAGGACAAAAGAGTCATGCAATCAGTGTTAAGTCTGAGTCAAAAGTATTGCAGCCTTCTGCTTCGCTACTGAGAGTGAGTTCTTCGATAATTCCATCACAGACGTTTGTTTATGGTCAGACAGAAATGTTGGTTGCAAACAAACAAGAAGTTTGTGGAGAGGATTTTGTTAGTAACAAGGACATTGACATAAAGGAGAACACGGAACAAAACTGTTACCTCTTACCTGTAGAAAGTGGCTTTAGTGTCCCTCCACTGCCAGGTGATCCTCTGGATTGCCGACCTGTTGGCGATCTAACAATACCAAAGGATGTTTTGACACCTCCTCCATTAGAACCAACATTGTGGGAAAGGTAAGGTGCCGCTGACAACAAAGTGTTTGATAAGTGTGAAGCTGTTTAAACTGAAGCCAATATTTAAATACCAGTTTTATTATGCACATTGTTTAACTACGTAAATGGTAGGTAAAGTCTGCGTACAAGTCTAGTGGCCCAACAGAGCTTAGTATATTCTTAGAGCTTAGTATATTCTAGCTTTTTGATTGGCTAAAAAACTCCGACTACGCGCTCGTTGGTTATTTTATCACTTCATATCCAACGCGGGCTCATGGAATAATTGTTATTTATCCCAGTTTCTTTAGCATGAAGTGAGGCTTTGGCCTCGTCATTAGTGTGCTCGCCTCCGGAGCGACTGGTCTGGGTTTGAGCCCTAGCTGGGGACATTGTGTTGTGTTTTTGGGCAAGACACTTTTCTCTCACAGTGCCTCTCTCCACCCAGGTGTACAAATGGGTACCGGCGAATTTAATACTGGGGGTAACCTTGTGATGGACTAGGATCCCATCCAGGGGGGAGTAGAAATACTCCTAGTCGCTTCCTACTATGGAAACCAAAGATAAGCACCGGCCTGATGAGCCACTTTGGCTCAAATGCAGACTTAACCTATCCATTTATACACCTTGATGAAGAGAGGCACTGAGTATAAAGTGTGGTGTACAAGAACACAACACAGCTGCCCTGGCAGGGCTAAAATCCATACACAGTGCGGTTTACATGCAAATGCAGCCATAACACTACTGGAACAAAGACCTGAAAAGAAAATTTCAGGCTTTGAATGGGATTTACCATTTGACTGCAGCTGCACCTCCCATAAACTATTTTGCATACTAGCTAACATTCATATAATGTTTTCTTGGTTTCCCAGTTGTAGCACCAAGAGACCTTCAACTGATGTTGGTTTTGAGTGTGTTCCTTCACCTGCCAAAAGGAGACGAGAATCTTCTACTGGAAGATCTAGATCAGACAGCACAGGAGGAGGACGACCAAAGGGTCGTAGGAACAGCTCTCAGCCATCCCCTGCGACGACACCCCTTTCTGATCCTTTTACTCCTCAACCGGAGGATCAAGAGATGGAAATGATTCAGCCACCGATAAAATCACCAACACAAGTGAGTGTTCCTTTGAACAAGTCACGACGGAGAAGTAGTTCCGCAGCTAATGACAGCCCATCAGTTCCTTTGCCAGCAGATCTTGGTAAACCCCCATCACGGGTAAAAAATCGAAGACAAAGCTCTCGTAAGAAACAGCAAGAGGAAAAGGAACGACTTTCAAAAGGAATGGAGGAGGTAAAGCCCCACTCACTGAAGAATGAGAAAGGAACATTTCCTAGTTTTTCGTCTTCAGATGATGAACATGACCATATCCCTCGATCATCAAATCTTATGACAGAGCAAGACCTCGCAGTGACTCTTAATGATCTTGATCAGTTGTTTGACACTGATGAAGAGGAGGATGAGCTGGGACAATCAAAATCAATCAAGATTGATTTTGTGTCCCATCAAGTTGCCCCGTTTGACTCGATCACGAACTTTAACACTCACCACACCATGATGAACACAGGTGTGGTGGCACAGCAGGATTTGGCACGTATGTTCCCCACACCTCCATCTCTGGAAACAGTGTCGCACTCCCCACCCTGTTCTGTTGGCAATGACTACATCAGTCCAGGAAGTGTGAAGACTATGGTGCAAAGTGCACTGCTCTCTCCAGAGGCACATCAGTTGATTCACTTCACAGGTGTTGATGTGGAACAAGACAAACAGCACAGCCCAACGGTTTGTTATCAAAAGTAAAAGTGTCATTAGATGCCTATATGCATGCGAGAGCTCTAGCTTGAAAATGTTACCCTTGTCTTTCAAATTCTATAATTGGGTCAATTTGTGGAAACAGTGGGCAGACAATGCAGAAACACACCCGTGACATGTCTGCATTTCAAGAAAAATAGTTGGCAAGTCTGTTTACTCATGAATGGATGTAAAAGCTGTTTGAGGGATGGAGAGAGAGCAAGCTTGCTTGTCATCTCTTGGCACTTACTTTCAAAAAGTTACCATTTGATTTTCAATGATAATTAAATAATTATAATTATTTATTAAATGCTAAACATTCCAAGATCAGTCCATTTTAGCTCATCTAATAGTTGGAACTTTGATTATTTTGTTCTAATGTGGAAAATGTGCTTATTATTAAAATTTTTGTTTTCTTTGTAGGAACTTGGTCCTGTGTTTGAGATTCCTAAAGTCCAAGAATTCCCAGTTTCCTACACATTTGAAGGTGTAGTGGGTCTGCCAAGTAACAAAGTCGTGCCTTCTGCATTGCAGTACTCACCATCCTGGCAGGTTAGTACAGAAAGAAAGAAATTTGCTCATTAAATTCCTTAAAGGGATTCTCCACTCCTCGTTCAACCTCGTTCCCAGGGTCTCTCTCTTCCCGCCCCCTGGAGCAAGAGAGAAAGACTCTGGCACAGGCTGGTCACGTGGCTCCCAGAATCTGGGGGATGACAAAAAAATCGTTAGAGGGAGGGGCGGCTCAGTATGAATTTTGTCTATACTGAGACTACGGGTGCACCACCAAAAGAAACACAGTACGGCAAAATTGTTTCCGTTGGTAATCTGTTGTAAACGCCGAAAAATTTAATACATCATCCGATAGCAGATATCCGTGATTAGGTCATATGTTTCCTTGATGGACATTTTAAACATTTCTTCAGGAAGGAGGAAGGCTTATCAGGAATTGCGAAAACCGCGATCAAGGTTGTGCGGAAGGTCTTGACCTTGCAATGGCCACATCTGCCATTTCTATCTCGTGAAAGACAATTTAAATTATTTCAAAGCAATCGGTGCCACGATCACCGAAGTCAAAGTTGCTTTGAAAGGAGCGAAACGTTGAAAAGATCTCACCGTCTCAGAAGAGCGCGGCGAGCGATGACAGAAATAGAAAGAGCCTTTGTTGTCTGAATTTTGCCGCTGCTGCCGATGAACAACGCGTTCGGCGTCCAGTGTTCGACAGAAAATGAAGGTTAGGAAAGGAAATATGTTTATATTGCCATGGTATACGTTCGTCCACTCCGCTCGTTACACAATTTTTGTCTTCATGATATGTTGTTTACAAAATTATGCATCTCATCTGATATTCTATCACGTCGCGTGAATATTCCATTTAGATGTATACTATTGTTTGGAAAAAGTCTGTTCCTTGTTTCCTACGTTTAATAGTGAACCGGCCGTTGGCCAAACAACTCGTGACAATCATTGGTGAACGGTTATCGAAGAAGATAATCGTATTTCTATGTTGTATGTCTTTACTATACTGCGAGGGGTTTGCATATTTGCTGCCGGAAATTGAGTTTCAAATCCTTCAAATTTTCTTTTTTCTCCACGTTTGTAAATATAGTTGCACTTGAAATTTCATTCATTGGGCCTTCTGATCTGATCTACGATTAGAGCATCGAAAAAGGACGGGATTTACATATATGGCACTGTTCGGAGACGATCACAGTCGATTTTGTCGAGTATTAAACAGGAAAGGAAGAAGATAAAGTACAATCGACTTGAAGTATGCCGTACATTCCAGCCACATAAATTGGCTCAAAACAATCGCTTGCGAAACCTTTAGATTGATGTTTGAATATAAAATACTATTCGAGGACTTCAAAGATGGCAGCCTATAAAACGATGGTGCTCGCGCGATTGTATCACGTGCGATACCCTCGCTTTGAAATAACGAGACAACTTTCCTGACATTAGAGGACCCCTCCCTAGAGTTCTCAATTGTCCAAGAGACACGTGACCAGCCTGTGCCAGGGGGCGGGAAGAGAGAGACCCTGGGAATGAGGTTGTGACAAGTTGACCTTTACTTGTTCGAAATAGTGCCTGAAATTCCAAATTTTGTCAGATAAGGGAGAAACATCATTTAGTAGCAACAGAAAATGGAAAAGGCTATTGCTTTTAAATTTCCTTCCACCATTTTGGGTTTGATGACGTGTTATAGATGCTCAATTGTTTCACACTAAAGATGCTGTGCTTCAAAAAATAGCATGAGATCCATGTCATAAGATCCAAAATGACAGCATGCAGGAAGTTATAAAGTGATATTCTTTTCCATTTTTGTTACTAATAAATCTTGTTTCTCCTCTAACTGGTAGGCAATTTAGGCATTGCTGGAAACAATGTGACTTCAATTTGTCAAAAGAGTGGAGTTTCCCTCAACATGCATGCTTCATTATTTAATTTTTATTTGTATACAGCAGGTATCCCAGAAGGCATGGACTTTATCGGTCGCCAAATTGGAAAGGTCAGTGCAGTGAGTCGGCTATTTATTATTCACATTACAAATGAGCGTAAAATTGCAAATATATCAAAAGGTGTTGTACAAAATAACTTTTAGTAACTGCACCTTACACATACTATATACTCTACTCAATCATTTTGCTAGGGTCAGTCATCTTATCAAGGCTCTCAGGAAACAGAACTCATTTCAACCAGTTGAAAACTGGCATGATTATTTTGATTCATTTACTTTGTTTCTTGTTAACACTGACAGTTTTGAATAGTCAAAATTTAAAATTTCCAATGATCTGTGCACATTTTGTGTCAATTAAATCTGCTGCTGGCCCCTATCCCTGGTCACATACACCCTCCTCAGAACAGAATCTATCTTACAGTTATAAATTGTGTTGAGTTGAAAAAAGGTGTAAAACATTTACTTAATTATCTTCATCTTCCTCATATGCACTATCATAATAATACTTATTACAACAACAACCACGTTATTTTGCTAGATATATAGAAATCAATACAGCAAAAAATATGAACTCGAATAAACAAAAAAACTACCCAGAATTGCAAACACTAATCGAGCTGAGTACTTAGTTACAAAAATTATTAATATGCTTTATTAAATGGGTTGTGGGGAAAAATGATAATGATGATGATGATACTAGGGGTTTATTAGAACTGTTCACCCTCATACCTGGCATCTCTGTTCCACCAAGCCTGGAAATATCCAATTTCAATTTTGAAAATATTGGACTTCTAGTTGAACTAAACATGCCTAGCTTTTAAAAGCTTGACCCAACGAACTCCACAGTATTTTGCTTTGTTAATTGGCAGTGGTGGCATTCTAAGTAATAGATAAAATATGATCGGAAGACCTTTATGGGCATTTAAAACGGCGAGCCGCAGGTGAACCGTTTTCAATGCCCATAAAGGTCTCCTGCGAATATTTTATGTTACTTATGAAATGAAACAATGCGTAGTATTGTTATTTGATTCCTTCGTGTTTTGCATTTTAATCAGTAGAGATCTTTATCAAAAGTTAATTCCACTGCTGATTTTTATTGTGAATTATTAATAAATTTTACAAGTATGCCAGAAAGTCTGAACTACTCTATATATTTTGCTCCACAGTGCTTCTGATGTCTTAAATTATGATGTTGCCATTGGCACTCCATCACCAGCACTGGGCTACACATTCACCCACCCTGGAAGTGTTAACAGTGATGTTAAACATTTGACATCTGCAGCAATGTCCCCTGCCTCTCCAGCCTCATCAGTGTCATCATTCTCTATGCAGGTGCAATTTCCAAAGGCTTTTCATGGAGGTAGCTTGGTTGTAAAACCTCTGTTCCAAACACCTCTGCCAGAAGTGAATTCATTATCAAAGGTTCTGACCTTATCAGACTCCTCTGTGAACTACTTTAGTGACAAATGCTATGACAGTGTAAGTCTCTGTTCATGTTCGACACTCTCTGAGGGGGCTCAGCTCAGGGGGACTTTAAGCAAAGGTAAAGACTTGGATAGGTGTGTCTGTGGTTTTGGTGCTCTTGAAGGGATGAAATTCAGTGCTGGCGCAGGTCTGTTTCCTGACGATCTTCATACAAAGTTGTCGAAAAATGTGAAATCACTTAAAAAGGACGTTGTTCATCTAACTGCGTTTGAAGTTAAGAGAGAGGGTGCAACGTCACTCTGTGCAAAGCGGCGAGGATCAACTGCTATTTCTCCATCACACGTTCCGTTTTCTTTACTGGAAGAGATTGTGAGTCAATGTTCCTCACCATTTTCTTGTGGCAATTTGAAATATCAGCTCATGTTCAAGGCCCACCATGGGATTGTAAAGCAAGTATCAGGAACATGGTCACAAAGTAAAGGTGAGTTGATTAACACTTTCTTGTGAACACAGATACTTATGTTACAGTGGTGAGAACACACAAGTGACTAGATTTGGGATATCATAATAATTATAATATTAATAATAATAATAATAACAATAATAATAATAATAATAATAATAATAATAAATAATAATAATGATAATAATAATAATAATAATAATAATTTTTTTAGTATAATTAATAAACCTTTATTTACAATTCAAAGAAACTATTTAGTAACAATCAATTAAAACTTTAAAAAGCCTACAGTACTAAAAGCGATATGACGGGAAAAGCCTTGTTATAATAATTTACAAGGCTAAAGAATTTTACTAATTATTAAATTTTAAAAACACCATTTATCATTGCAGTGCTTGAAACCATAAGATTACAAGATTTACGTATATCAAGTTAAACTTTCCTATCATAAAAGATAACAATAATAATAATAAGAAGAATATTAATAACACCAATATTAATAATAATGTGCCAGCAACAAAGTGTTCTTAAATATCACATTATGGCTCCTTCTTGAATTTCAATGTCAATGTCAACGTTCTTAAAATCACAAAAGGCCTTTCTTCTAGCTCTCGATCCTCTAAAGGCAGATTAGTGCGGATCTTAATAAGGCGAAGGATGTCCTTGCTCTTATCCAGGAGATTATTTTGAATAATCTTCTCCTTTCTTGATGGAGATCAGCTGCGCCAGTCTGCTATGGTATTGCAAACATTCCTTTCCCATACCGCCTGTTGACGTGAAAATAAGGGGTGTGAAAGTTCCGTGTTCAATGTCCAAAACCCTCCTTGAGTATAGGCATTTCTTCTCATTCTCGTGATTGCGGGATACCTGTTGGAGCTTTAGGTTCCTATACGAATCAGCATTAGGGTGAAAGACCCTCACATCAAAGAATGCTGATCATTGGTTCTCCCAGAACCTGCGTGTGTGGATGTCTAATCTCGCGTCTGGAGCTCGATTAGAACCCCTACCTAGCTGTTCTTCCGAGATATCTTGAAGTACGGGCTTGATTTCAACATCGCTACATACCATACCCAGAAGCTCGGCTTCTAAATCTCTCAACTCATTGTGACGTTGGGTAACGAGCCCACCTCGCTTGTATATCATTGCGTGGTCTACCGTGAAAATATCGCCACATACACAGATGGAGGGGATATCATATCGCAGTTTGATTGTGTCACAGAATTCCCTCTTATTTAGGTTGAAACCCATTTCACGAAGGGGGAGTACCGTCAACTGATGACCTTTTTCTGCAGCAAGGTCGAGTGCTTGCTGGACTTTCTGTGGAGCTACCTCTCTAATATGCACTGCCCTGTCTTGAAGCGCCTGCTTTCTCGCTCTTCACTGCCTGTTGTAGTGGCTTAATAAGAGAATCATTCGGCATCTGATGTGACTGAGCAAAGATCTGTCAGACCAGTGGGGTGGTAACTTTAACAGAGGAGGATTGCTCGAAATTTGCTTCAAGACATGGGATTGTCAAGCCCAGCCCCCCTAGACCGACTGGCAATGCTAGAATGTCGCTATCCAGACGACTGCACCTGTGTTCTGTAATCGCAGGGATAAGCACCTTTGATATGGCGTTCTCCAGTGGCTCCAACAAATCTTGAATATCTGGTAGAGTTCTCAAAAAATACGTCCAACGATGTTTCAGGCCAAAGGTGTAAGCAGCGTAACATGCTTGTGGTTGAGAGAGAGCAAACTCTGCCAGCTTTGTAACCTCGCTGACCCAGTTGTTCACCTTCTCACTGACATATTCCTCTAAATAATAATAATAACAATAACAATAACAATAATAATGGCTTTATTCAGCATTTCCACAAGGTTGCTCTTCATCTGCTAAATCTGCTTAAGTTTTAATATTAGTTTAATGCGCCTAATCTGATGCTTCATCTTTAATGCTTCATCTGCTACATGTATATGTGCTGTAGTGACCACCAATTCACAGTTTGATCAAATAAGAGCAAGTGCTAACAAGAACTGGGGAAGGTGCCTATGAAAAGCAACCACCACCAGTCACCCTCACACTGAAAGAATCAGTGGAGATAATGAGGAAGGGAGGGCAAGGTTGCAAACCAAAGCAAACAAACATGTTTCAAAGTTCTAAACAACTGCACAACCTCGCACCGCTGGAAAATTAATGTATGACCTCACACCATATTACCCCTGAAGAACCCTGTATGTTGCTTCACAGTGCATAGTCCCAAGATTGCTGCTGACCAGCATTGGCTTGATTTTAAATCAGCCTAAATTAAACTTAGCCACATTAAACTTATATTGAAACTTTGCTTTTAATGAAATAACTATGTTTAGATCAGGTAAGTGCTGCATGGCAAGGGAATTCAGAGCATTCTGATTGGTTCTTTCTTTGTCTGGAATTTGTCAGAGACCATTTTCATAGAAATGGTCCTAAGCAACATATTTTTTCTAAAGTTGGATAGTTTAAATTTTGCAACTTGAACTGTGGAAAGAAAATGCAAACAAATACTCTAATAAAAAAATGTTTCCAACATCATGGTAGCTTTTTATTAAAGACACTGGCCAGGAGTTCTTACTTTTCTTTTAAATGTTTCCTTTAAGGTGCAGAGAGTGGGATTTTGCAGCGTGTTCCTCATCCCACTGCCGTCAATGGGCTCAACTATCTTCGCCAGCTTATGCAGGATGCCCTACAAAAATCAACAAGTAGAAAGACTTGGGAGCAACCCAATGGAACAGTGGTTCAAGGTCCTTTATCCTGGAAGCAATTTCACCATCTTGCCACAAAAGGTCAGTTTTGATAAAGAAGTAGTATGTGGAACAACGTCTAAAAGCCCCGGTAGCATTTTTGTTTGCAGAGATTTTGTTTTTAAGTAGCTGACCATTAAAGTAAAAGATATTAAACTGCAGTTTTATGTGTACAGTCTGTGGAATGAAACCCTAGTGTGTAACCATTCAAATGAAAGCTATTGAGTGGCTGCATTGTCATGTGGTACTGTACATTGTACATGGTGGCTCAATTTCTGAACTTGTAAATGAAACTCTAGTGTTTAAACATTAGAAAAATGTTCAATTGAAAGCTATATAAGCATTGCTTTCATGTGTTAATTACCAGTATGAGCGACATTCAAGTTTAATAAAAACCACAGAGTTTGACCATTCGAGTATAGGATATTGAGCATTAGGAGCTGCTATCTAGCACGACTTATAATGAATTATTATTCTGTACCTTTAAGCATCCACTTTTTCCTTATTTAAAAACAAAACGTTGGAAACCTTTATTGGGTTCTTGTTGTAAGGATTGCAAAAAAACCTGCTGCATTGTGACTGTTTTATTGTACTAGGTAACGAGGAAACACCCCGCGCACAGCCCATTCCATCAGTTACAGTTGGATATGGAGGAGACTGGATGTCCCTTTCTCCTATTGCCTTACAATTTTGGGTGAGTTTTGGATATGATCATGTTGGTAGCAAAAGAATCACAATTAGTTAGTTGGGTAGAGTTTGCATGTCATTGAAAGGCAAAGTAATCCAGATCTGCCCTCTTTCCGTGTTAGGCCAGGTTTTCCCCACTTTTAGAATTGACTGGATGTACCATTGAATTCCTTCCTTATTTCACTTTGCAGGAGAAACTGTTGCTTGAACCATACTCTTGTCAGCGGGATGTGGCCTACATTGTAGTGGCACCAGAAAATGATTTGGTGCTGAACAATGTGAAGTTGTTCTTCAAAGAGTTTAGTGCAGTGTATGAGGTATGAAGGTGGTTTTGCTGAACTGTTTGTGATTTTTTTTGGACACCACTGTAAACCATACACCTCCCTAAGGTGGGCATGGTTCGCTGGTTGGATCTGGCCAAATCTTCCATGTTTGTCTGTCACTGAACTCCAAATATGACGGGTACCTCTCAGAGGTCAGGGGCAGATCTAGAGGAGGGGTGCAGCAGGTGTGCACCCCCCCCCACCCAAGATGACCTGCTGCTAAATCTAATATACATAACTAGTATTGTCAGTCGTCAGTTACGTGATTTCTTGGTGGTACACGGGCCCTTCTAAGAAAAATCCTGGATCTGCCCCTGCAGGTGCGCATTTTGCTCCCAAGGATGTACACCTTAAATTAAACAGAATTTACTTTATAGCCTCATTGTTACTTATGGCAGCCAAGCAAGCCCAAACTATAAGTGTAGGTTTGCTTCTGATCAATGATTTCAATGTCATGCAGTTAGTGGTCTATTCTCTGATGTCTATGAGGTTTCCTTTGTTATTCTGTAGACTTGCCGTCTTGGTCAGCATGTTGCCATCGCCAAGGTGCTAAGAGATGGAATACTGCGGATAGGACAGAAGTCACTGAAGCTTGTAAAAGAACCTGTTGATGATTGGTTTATGCAGCAAGGTGATTGAATTGTTGTTAATTTGTGTGTGTCACAAAGCAGTGTTCAATACAAAGTTAACATAGTAGATATTTTTTTCAAAATCTGACCATTTCCATGGCATTGCGGTAACAGAAATAAATGATTGCAAGCAAGAATACCAGAAGTTGTGTTGTTGTTAAGAGACTCTTTCAACAGGGATGTAGCTAGTATTTGTCACAGATGGAAATGTTGACTTAACAGGCGGGTACTTTGGGCTGAAGTGGTAGTTTTTTAAAGATCACAGGTTGTTTTTCAGCCGGGAAAACCATACTGACTGTAGCGTACCTAGGCGCTGAGGTATTAATAAAGTAAACCTTCACTACCCAGTGGTTCGTACTCGCTTCATTCCTATACTGTTCCAAGCTAGAGTCTATCAACACAATAGCGTAGATTTAGCGATCCAGTTTAATGTCAACTTTGATAGCGTCAAATAGCGGTTCGAACTGGAATAAACGTACAAAAAAATACTCTAAATACAAGCAAATACGAGCAAAAATACAATAGAAAGCAAACTTACATCACTGGGCCATGATATTCCAACAAAGAAGAGGAAATTACACAGTTAAATCACTATATAGAATGCAAATCACTGTAAAACCTCCGAGCCACGTTTTTCTCCCGTTCTCACGTGCGAATCCGCTGACCGCACGTGAATAACAAGTCCGCTGACCGGAAATGAAACATAACGATAACAATGTTCATATTTATGCTAAACAGTTCTTCAGCCACTACATCCCGCCCCCAATGCGTTCTCTAGGAGACGCATTCACATACAACAAAAGGGGGCTGAAGCTAAGATATCTTCAAGTGTTCAGTGTTCATGGATGGGTTTACAGGTTCAGCCTTCAGGCTGCAGCATTTCTCCTTCTAGCAGACAAATCTTGTCAACAGGGCGATCGTACACTCCGGACTGAGTCTTCACCTGGACGGATTGCACAAGACCATCAGATCCTGGGTAGGTAGTGAGAATGAGCCCAAGAGGCCAACGTGGACGTGCTGTATTGTCGTGCTTCACCAATACCAAATCTCCAACCTTGAGGTTACGCTTAGGTCGCAACCACTTCTGACGCACTTGAAGGGTAGGCAGATATTCAGTCAACCAACGCTTCCAAAAGACATCCGCCATATATTGTACCTGTCGCCAGCGTCTCCTGTAGAGATCTTGCCGGACAAACACTCCTGATGGAAGGGTTGGGCCTGACCGCAGCAAGAGAAGATGATTTGGTGTCAGAGGTGTAAGATCGCTCGGGTCATCAGAAATTCTTGTTATTGGACGCCCATTAACGATGCCCTCTACGATGCACATCAGGGTCGTCAATGCTTCTTCATCTAAGACTTGTAGAGGAAGTAGACCTTTCAGAACTGAACGGACGGTACGAATCTGCCTCTCCCAGGCACCGCCCATATGGGAGGCACCTGGAGGGTTGAAAATCCACTGAACGTCACGCTTTCGGAGAAAGTCATCAATCTGAATCTGATTCCACTCTTCGAGGGCTCGTCGCAGTTCTACTTGAGCGCCGGTGAAGTTAGTTCCATTATCTGAACGGATTTCTATAGGTTCACCACGACGGGCGATGAATCATTGAAGGGCATTTATAAAGGAATCCGTCTCAAGGGTGTGACTAACTTCAATGTGAATGGCTCTTGTAGCAAGGCAAGTAAAAATGCAACCGTACCTTTTCAGTTCACTTCTGGCCCATTTCACAAGAAACGGTCCAAAATAGTCCACCCCTACACGAGTAAAGGGTGCTTCGTTGGGTGTCACGCGGTCCTTAGGTAAATCTCCCATGAACTGAGACACTGGCTGTGCCCTCAATTTCTTGCAAATGATGCACTTGGATAGAACCTTTCTTACTGTCGCTCTGCCCTTCACAATCCAGAACAGTTGCCTTGTTTCAGCGAGAACACGCTCAATGCCAGTGTGACCAGTCAAGGTATGGTAATGTAGAATGATGAGGTCAGTAACATGATGATTAGCAGGCAATAT
Source organism: Blastomussa wellsi (assembly GCA_947652115.1). Classification (NCBI taxonomy): domain Eukaryota; kingdom Metazoa; phylum Cnidaria; class Anthozoa; order Scleractinia; family Plerogyridae; genus Blastomussa; species Blastomussa wellsi. Next base: position 15,609,036 of record OX393569.1, read on the forward strand.
CATAGGGTGCTTCGTCTGGAATTGCAGGTCAGCCTTGTCGAGTCTTCCTCCTACTCGCAAAGTTCCGTCTGTACTTGGAAACGGAGACAGTTTCTGAAGCGAGTTGTCGGTATGCTCTCCAAAGGCTTTCCTTTGTACATAAGTAATAACAGAAGTGGCAGCAACACCCATCTCTTCCACTGATAACTTGCCAGTCTTAAATCCTTTTGTCTTGATGTAATGCTTGAACCGAAGGATCCAGGCAACTGACTTCTTGAGACTATACCAGGAGGAATGTCGCTGGATGAGTAGATCAATGGGGTCGGCATCAACAATAGCAGCAGCGTAGACTTTGCGTGTTGGTTTGAGTTCAACTGCATCTTCCAGCATCGTGCATTTAAACTTTGGTTGCGTTGGCCATTTTGTTTTTCCCTTGGAAAGGAAAGGAGGACCATGGATCCATCTGGAGCTGCTTACTACTTCGTCTGCCGTCATGCCACGAGATACATCATCAGCCGGATTCAAACAGGAATCAACGTACCTCCACTGACTTCTGTTTGTGTGTTCTTGGATGGCAGCTACTCTGTTTGCCACATAAGTTGGATACCGCTTGTCTTCCTGCTGGAGGTACCATAGAACAATCATACTGTCCGACCAATAGACTGATTCTTGAAGGGGTATTTCAAGCTCCCTTTGCAGAAGCTTGTCGAGTTTCACTGCTTCAACGGCCGCTGCCAATTCCAATCTGGGTATGGTGGTAGGCTTAATGGGGGCCAATCTAGACTTGGACATGAGAAACGAACAATGGCTGTTTCCATCGTCATCAACCATTCTGAGGTAAGATACAGCTCCATAAGCTCGTTCCGATGCATCTGCAAAATGATGTAGTTCAGCAGACACCGTCTCCACATCCTTGGGCTTTAGACAACGAGGAATTGCAAAGTTCTGGATCAGTGGTAAATCCTGCAGCCATCGGCGCCACTGTTCCACTAACTCAGCTGGCATTGCATCATCCCAGCTGGATTTAGCTCGACAAAGTTCTTGGAACAGAATTTTGGCCTTGAGTATGAATGGGCTCACAAACCCGAATGGGTCATACACTGAACTGACTGTGCTCAACAGTCCACGTCGAGTAAGTGGCCTTTCTTCTGGATGCACATCAAAACCATAGGTATCCGACTCCACCTGCCACAAGATGCCGAGGGTTCTCTCAGCGGGCAACATTCCTTGGTCCAAATCAAGCGTCTTCACTTCTTTAGACTACTCAACATCTGGCACCGTTCGAAGAACTTCTCTTGAGTTGCTGATCCATTTGGTAAGGTTGAAACCGCCTCTTGAAAGCAGTTCTCGCAACTCCTTCACAAGATTCACTGCCTCTTCAGTGGAAGCGACAGACTTTAGGCAGTCATCCACATAAAAGTTTTTATCAATAGTGGAAATTGTTCTTGGATGAAAGTTTGCCGCATTGTCTTGAGCACACTTCCTTAAGGCAAAGTTGGCACAACTGGGCGACCACACTCCTCCAAAGAGGTGGGTCGTCATCCGGTACGTCAATGGAGTTTTCGTTGGGTCATCATCTTTCCACCACAGGAAGCGAAGCGCATCACGATCATCGTCACTCACATGCACCTGATTAAACATACCCTGAATGTCTGCCATCAGTGCAATATGCTCCTGCCTAAAGCGCAGCAAGACGCCAACAAGGCCATTTGTCAGGTCAGGACCTTGATGGACTTTGTCGTTCAACGAGACTCCCCGATACTTGGCAGAACAATCATATACAAGTCTGCACTTGTCTGGTTTTCTTGGGTGTAGCACAGGATGGTGAGGAAGATACCACGTGTAGCCTTCTCTGCCCTTGAGATCATCTGTGACTGGCTCAGCGTACCCCTTTTCAAGGAGTTCATGTACGCTTGCAGTGTACTTTTCAGACAGCCCTGGATCTCTTTGCAGTCTTCGGCCAAGAAGGTGTAGTTGACGCTCAGCCATCGGATGGTTGTCTGGCAAATCAGGTGGTCTTTCTTTGAAGGGGATATCCATAGTATAGTGTTGATTAAGCAGCTTAACCGACTCATTCCACACGAGCAATGCCTTTCGGTCACTACTAGACAGGCCCAGCCGGTCGCTGCAATCATCACCTTCGAGCTTCCAGAACTTTTCCAGTTGATTTTCAATGTCTGGTCCTACTTTTGCCTTCGCAAAGTTCGATGAGGCGTAAGTGTTTGGTCTTCCTTGGCCCAGAGGGCCATTCATGACCCATCCTAGGGCAGTGAGACAGGCATACGGTTCGCCTGACCTTCCTCTTCGGGTCTCCTCTGGGAACATAAGGTCCGGGGTATCTTGTCCAATGATCAAATGCACTTTATCAACATCTAGCCTATGCAGATGTATATCTTCAAGGTGAGGCCATTGCTTGAGGTCTGTTGATGTAGGTAAGTTGTCAAGTCCGATGTTTAAGGAAGGACGGACCATCACTCCTGTCATGTCGTACTGTGGTCCACCATTTATATTTGAAACTTGCAAATTCACAAAATCCGCCTTCACTGGAGTGTTGCTTTCGTGAATTGTAGACAAATTACAAGCAAAGTTCTTTCTTGAAACACCTAAGTGCTGGGCAAGTTCTTCTGAACAGTATCCACTCGTTCCACCAGGATCTATCAGAGCATAGGTTTCCATGTAGTTATTAAGTCCCTCACCCTTGACACGTACAGCAACGATGGGAAGGGCGACCTTTTCTTTACTTCCTGCCACAAAATTACTTCCAACCGAAGCATTGGGTTTATTCGAAGGCGGTGGCACAGCCACATCCTTTCGGTTTGTGACTTCCTGCGTTGGCTTAGATGGCAGATGCAGAAATTTGCTGTGCTTTTGACCACAGCCATCAACATTGCAAACAAAGGGTCTACTACAGTCCCTGCCCAGGTGACCAGGCTTAAAACAGTTGACACAGAGTTTCTTGGATTGGATAAAGGATAGACGATCTTTCACACGAAGAGCCTTGAAGTCCTTGCATTGAGTGAGGTAGTGAAGTCCTCCACATTTCACACATGGTTCCTTTGGTGTACTGTAAGAAGTTTTGCTAGCCACAGGTAAGGACTCCATTACTGGAGGAGACAGATTACTTGTATGGGAGGACTCAACTTGAATAGCATGGCTTCCTCTATTTCTCTGTGTAGAAATCTGAGACTTCTTGACATCACCCCTAGAGGAGGCATCCTTAGGGGAAAGAGCCTTTCCGAAGACTGGATCCGAGGCCTGTTGTGCTGCTTCAGTAACTAGACGTATGACATCAGCAAGAGTAGGTGCACGATTCTCTTGGTACTTTATTGTATGATTCACCTTCAACCAGCGTGAGTGTAGGTAGGCTGGTAGCTTTTCAACAATCTGGCACAAACTTCTGCGAGTCTCGAGCTCTTTCAGGTATCCCATCGTAACAAGAGTCTCTCGACAGGTTCGCAGCTCATCGGCAAACGATTGCAAACCTTGAGTGTCCTTAATCTTCGGCCGATCAAGTATCTTGGCTATCCAAGCCTGGGAAATGACATCATTGTTACCAAAGCGCTCCTTGAGAAGCTTCCATGCAAGCCGATATCCTTCAGTAGGTTCTTTAACGAGGCAACATTCAAGCAGACTTCTGGCCTTTCCAGTGCAGTACTGCATAAGGCTATTTAACTTAGAGCCGTCATCATCCGACTTGCTATCAACTGTGTTATTGAACGCTCTGACAAAGGGCCAATACTTCAACGGGTCTCCATCGAAGGTCATCATTTCAACTTTTGGTCTGTGGAGGCTATCTACGAGCGACTGTTGGTGCATTCTGGTATCATTCATCATCTGTTGAAGCACATCGGCAAGGGTAGTAGGTGGTGCAAGGGTAGTAGGTGGTGCATGCTGAGAGATGTTGTCCTCTCCATAAATGGCTGAGGGGATCCATAGGGGTTGTTGAGTCCCAGCATCACCGGGTTTAGACAATGGGGTGTATTGAGCTGCTCCAAATGACTGACGAATAGACTTCGGAGGGGGTGGCTGTAGGTCTTGCTTCGGTTTAGATACATTAGGTGTAGGTACATTAGGTGTGGAGTGGGTGAAGCGTTGATCTACCTTGGTGACTTTCGTCGCCGCATCAATAGGTGTATCCTCCTTGGCTTCAGCATTCATCTTTAATTGGGCTAGCTCATCTTTCATTCGGTTCATTTCTTCTTGCATAATCCTGCATCGCTTCTCTAACTCTATTTGTAACTTGATCCTTTGACGTTCTAGGTTCATTCGCTCTTCAAGCTCTTGGCTCTCTAGCTCGAAAGCCTCCATCTCTAGGGCTTGCTGTCGCTTAACAGCTTGTACTTTAGCTTCAAGGCCAGCATTATTGTGGTGTAATGTTTGTTCAATAAGAGATTGGTGCGATGATGACTCATCTTGATTGCCATGACTAATTTCAGTGCTCATTTCATTGGTTTCTTTATGCTCCTCTTTCTTATCATGATCAGCATCATCATCTTTTTGCTCATCTTGGTGTTCATAATCATTCTCATCATCGTTGTGTTCATCAATAATCTCATCATCATTATTTTCATCCTGATGTTCATCTTTCTCTAGCTCATCTAATTCTGCAATCCAAGCACCAACAATATCACTGAATTCATCAACTGGTGCCATAGCTTTCCTCCAATATTCATCAGCTTCAGAACGTTGATCATCAGTAGTTAAGTGGTGGACATATTCATTATGGGCTGTAGTAAACTCTTGTAACAATTGATTGAATTCAGTCATTCTTTCTTTAACTAACACATGATTTGAGTCAATAGCCATCAGTTTATCTATAGCAGTAATGGTTCTAGTCACAGCAGCCTTTGCAGTCGCACGACGTACCTTGAGATTGGCAATCAAATCGACGGGTCGTTCACTATTATCCATATTTCCTTCTCCAGACATGTGTACAACAATAAATCAGACGGCAACAATGTGTATATTTTAGCGTTACTCTTCGTAGAAACAAATGGTATCTGGTTTAAAGGTGGAAACTTCGATGAAAAAGGCAGTTTCCAATCAATAATAATGCAATTCCAAAGGCATAACACAAATCCAACGTTGACATGATTCCAAACATGAGAAAGGCTTTGATTTCGAACTGTAGCGTACCTAGGCGCTGAGGTATTAATAAAGTAAACCTTCACTACCCAGTGGTTTGTACTCGCTTCATTCCTATACTGTTCCAAGCTAGAGTCTATCAACACAATAGCGTAGATTTAGCGATCCAGTTTAATGTCAACTTTGATAGCGTCAAATAGCGGTTCGAACTGGAATAAACGTACAAAAAAAATACTCTAAATACAAGCAAATACGAGCAAAAATACAATAGAAAGCAAACTTACATCACTGGGCCATGATATTCCAACAAAGAAGAGGAAATTACACAGTTAAATCACTATATAGAATGCAAATCACTGTAAAACCTCCGAGCCACGTTTTTCTCCCGTTCTCACGTGCGAATCCGCTGACCGCACGTGAATAACAAGTCCGCTGACCAGAAATGAAACATAACGATAACAATGTTCATATTTATGCTAAACAGTTCTTCAGCCACTACACTGACAGCCGGGTATTTTCCTCGGCTTCCGGTTATTGTCTACATCCCTGTTTCAACCAGCTTGCATTGCCCACTAAGCAACTTTTTGCTGCCCCGCACTGAAAATGACATCTTGCAAAAGTTACCGTGAAATAGGCTCGCTGTTTGTGAATGTTCTGCCCAATAAATTGTTTTTCCTAAGTCTTTCACACCAGTCTGTAATGTCTAAATACTGGTTGAGAAGGAACATTGCACTAGCTTTGCTTTCTTGTGTAGTATTTAACTGGTGAATGTGAGTAATATTTTGATGTTTGTTTTGTAATACTTCAGGTTCTTCAACTGATGCAGCAAGGCTTAAGCTTTATGCACAAGCCTTTAAACATCATGTGGGTAAGTCCTAGTATAAATAATAATATTATTAATAATATTTTTTTACTGTAAAATCAACCACACAATTTTCTGGGGTGTACCATCCACAGGTTGTAGCAATACTGCTAACTAGTCACCTACATGCCAGAGAAATCAGGATAAGCCTTGTGTGTCAAGCAATCATACTTGAAGACATGTTCTGATTGAGCGTTGTCAAACCAAAACCAAAGTAATTACTTTGTCCATCACAAAGGTCGAAGACAATCCAGTAGTAAACCAATTACAAGTCGGAGTAATTGACGTAGCCTGCACAAAGCACGGCAAAACACATGCAAGTATCACAATCACTGAGCTTAGTAATGCAAAACCAGAGCAATTTGCTAATTACTTTCACACACTCAATTGAAAACTGCTCTCTCTGTTATTTTCTGTTTTTAGGACCATATCTTGCTTCACTGAATCTAGACAGACACCTTTTGGATTGTGAGAAAGGCGACAAATCAGATGATAAGGTACCATTAAAGTTTGGAATGGACAGTGAAAGGTCTGGCATGGACAGTGGACACAAAACTAACAGGTAGCTGGACATCAATACTAATACCTTTGTTCTTACATGAAGACATCTGTATGAAAAGTAGCGACAGGTTTGGAAAGTTCCCAATAATAATAATCTGGTTGATTTTTGTTGATGATCTATGCTGGTGGGGAGAAGTAGAGTTGATAGTTAATCAAATTATACAGTGGTAAAAACAAGTGGTTATCAGTGAAATAGAATGGTTAGTAGTAATTTAATAAGTGAAAGGCTTATAAAATTATTAAGTACTCCAGCTTCAGTAGTAAATGTGTTTGTGAGTTTTCCCTTTTGATTTAATAAAATGATCTTTTTTCAGTGCTGGAACTCCAAATTCTGAACAAGCGTCATCATCATTTGGAGAAGAAGAAAGTGAACAAAGCAGTGAGGACCCACCCACTGTGGTAGTTTATGTTGTGAACCCATTCAGTAGCAATTCAAGAGAGGAAAGCTTTCCTTCCTATCTGGGGCTCCTGCGATGCATTGCTGAGATATTACCAGATATTTCAGACAATGGCAAAAAGAACATCATCTTTCAGGTACAGTACTTCATTTTGCCCATCTGTCTGTTTTTGTCTGTCTGTCTGTTGATTAATTGCCACTCTATGGAGGGAGGCGTGTTGGACTAATGGTTAATGCACTGGACTCTGGGTCGGACTGTCCAGGTTTGAGTGCTGGCCGTGGGAACTGCATGGTCTTCTAGGGCAAAACACTTCACTCTCATAGCACCTCTCTTCACCCAGGTGTACAAATGGGTACCAGCGAATTTACTGCTGGGGATAACCCTGCAATAGACTTGTATCCCATCCAGTTGGGAGTAGAAATGCTCTCAGTCGCTTCATGCTTTACCCTACCTACCTATGGTGGTGTGTTGGTCAAGAGGTTACTGTTATAAATAAAAATGTGGCTTCAGACACTGCAGACTGACAATGATGTAAATATTTTTTAACAAAATTTTCAAGGAAACAGATTAGAGAGAGCATTTAACTGCAAGATCCAAATTACAGTAATCTTACAATTACATTACACTTCGAATTATGAGTATTTACTACTAACAGCTTTTTTTATTTTGAGCTAAAATTAATTTCTTATTTTTTGCCAGGTCGTTCCAATTCAACAGATTCTTCAGGTCGACTTGCTGACTGGCAGTCGTGATGCAGCATTTTCCGTTGTAAAACAGCTTAAGTGCCTGGCTTTCTCTGTATTTTCACGATGTCGTAAGAGCTTACAGCTGAATATAAATGCTAAGTCCTTAACAGGATTTGGACCGGCTGCAAGGCATGAAGCTCTGCTACGTCAAAGAGAGGTGAGCATTGTTTACAGGCAGGTCTTAGTCTTGATTGATTTCTTCTTGATGTGAATAATTATTGTAAGTTGTATTTGGCCAGGCAAACAAAGAAACTTGAATTTGATGATAACTATTGACAGAGGCTGTAATTAAAGTAATAACTGCAAAGTGTAAGACTACCATAGATTATCGATATTACGACAAGATATCACGATACTATGATGTTGTGATTCTTCGCAAATAAAAAAATCCAGCATTCAGAATTAGCAGTCTTTAATGATTCCTCACCCAAGTCCAAGCCCTTTCAAAGCTATTTACTAAACAAAAGAGCCCAGAAAAGGGAAAAATGTTCCATCTTTGCTTTGCACTGCTTTGCGTGCTTCTGGTCATGTATCTTTCATGGCGATGGCACAAAAGCAAGCACAGTTCCAATTCGTTGTCAGCCGACACAATCTTGTGTGCCCACGGACAAACACATCATGGTAAGAATAAGATTACATCACTTGTCGGTTGTATGTATATGTAATGATGTACCATGTCGTGGCACTTGTATCGAGATTTGTGTCATTTCGTGAGAAATTGTATCTTTTCAGCCCTACATTATTTTGATATAATTATATTATTAATTTTGTAACCTGTATTGTAAGTGTTTTTTGTTAACAAAGGTTGGTTGCAATCCTTTCTGCTTTCAAAACATTGGAGCCTTGAAAATTGTCATCTTCTAAGTGCTCATGAAATGCCCAGGAATTGTCACAAAAACAGAATGTACAAGTGTAGAGAGTTTGACATGTACATTGTTCACATTATTTTAAAAGTCTGCTACCACATCTTTGCAATTTGAGAAAGGGTTTCTATTGTTTAAACATTGAAGATTTTTGAACAAACAACTAAATATTAACTTACTTCGTCGTCCTTCACTAATACATTTCACACCAGCTACAGCTACTGCCAAGCTAACAAAACCATGAACACCAGAAATGTTTATGGAATGTTCTTGTGTTACAAGGAAAAAGCCAATCACTTGTGAGAAAACTAAACTGCAATCAGCAATGGTTATTAGTTTGTGGTTTTGAGGTTTGTTTGTGTCCTGAAATTTATTGTGATTGGTTACTACACAATCAACATACCTGAAATATTTCAGGTGTTCATGGTTTTCTTAATTAAGCCCGGTTCACACTAGCGACATAACACCGACATAATGACATAACGGCAAGGTCACACAAATGCAAAAAAGACCTTACACTTATGTTTTATGTCACCAGTGAACAACACAACATAACGACATAGTAGGAACATAATGACATAAAGCTACATGAACATAACGACTTAAAGGAAAAGATTGATCTTTTCTTTATGTCGTTATGTCACTATTTAGTCTGACAGTAAAAGTCAAGTTTATAGGTTTCCTTTGTTGTTATGTTGCAGGTGGAAAATGCCAAAGTCTACTCTGCACCATATGTCCTCTGCCAACCAATACCTTTGCCGCCAGCTGACTCCGTAGATGAAACAGCAACAAGTTTGTTGGCAGTGATGCAGAATGCCTCTGTGTTGTACTGTGGCTACTGTCTCTCCCACGACGATAACTATCTTCTTGCCGTTTGCACAGATAGTGTTGGAGAACTGATTGAATCTAGTGTCATATCAATTGAGCCACGTCTTAGGCCTGATGGCAGACCACGCAAGACTGCGGCACGCACAAAGGCACTTATCAAGTTATGGGAATTTTGCCAGGGTGTCATTGCAACATCGCTCGTACCTTGGAGATTGGTGATCAGTAAACTGGGGAGAATTGGGCCAGAGGAATTAAAAGGTGGGTCAATGTACCAAGGTCATGTTTGGATGGACAGACTATCAGCGAATAAATAGAGAAAATCAAGATGAATTGAATTCAGGCATGAAGGGCCTTGGAGTTTTGTTTTTGTAAGTTTTTTATTCTGTTGGTCCTGTAATTTTGGGTGGCCTGGTGGCCTAATGGTTAGTGTGCTGGACTCTGGAACTGATGGTCCGAGTTCAATCCCTGGCCGGGCACTTTATTGTGTTCTTGGGCTTTTTTTAAATTATCAGGCTCCTAACATATCCCCCAAAGACCTACCTTTGGAGATAACAATATTATGCATTTTATCTGACTGCTGAAATATATTTTCTTCTAATGTGTAGACTGGAAAGAAATATTGAGTAAGACGTCTGTGATGGCAGAAGATCAGATGTTTAAAGATACCTGCAAAGCCTGTTTCTCAGTGAAACAGAGAGATCGCCCTGCAATACTTGGAACCAGTCTCACGTCATTAGAGCCAGAACCTGCCATCAAGCTTTACATGGCAAGAGGTAAATACTACAGCAGTAACTGAGAACGTATTTATCAACTTGTAAAATCCCCTTGCCAGCTCTATCTATTTTTATAGCACTAGAGTAGCTGAGAGATTTGGATCACAAATTTTGTAGCTTAGTAGTCCCTTCATTTTGCTGTTCCCGCAGATGTATCATCCAGTCCCAAAACAACTAGTTACAGTGGTAGTATGAAACTCACCTTTGCGCTGGGTGTGCCCTCTATGGAGAGAATTACAGCCAATGCAGTAATGTCCTGGCAGCAACAGCCTCAAGCTTTTAAAGAGGCTCAAGGCTTTTGTTGCCAAGGCAACAAAACAAAACAGTGGCCCAAGAAAAAAAAGAAAGGCGTCTTAGGAACACGTAAATATTGGTAATTTTAAAACAAAATTCTTGCAATAAAATACTCTACAATTTTTTTTTTGGAGAACTAAAAATGCATGCTAGCCTTCTTCCTGAATCCATTTAAAAAGTTCATTGTGAAGTTGTTCCAAATGACTTCTTTTTCCTGAATGATTATCATTTCTTTCAGCTTTACCAAAGGTCAATGCCCTGTTTGAGGGGAACAGCAACACACGCTCATCAGTTGGTGCTGTTCCAAAGCCAGATGTGTCACGAACTTACATAGCAGTGATGCCAGTTGCTTCTTTGAAATGCTCCATCAAGAAAACTTCCAGCACAAAATCACATGCCCCACCAGACACAACAACTGAGACAGTCGTAACAGACACTGATATTTTGTTGGCTGGTGTAGATGACGATGAGAATGACCAGGATCCTTTGCGACATTTGTTTCCATTATTAAACACATCCCCACCTACTTTGTCACCGACTGGTTGTATGTTGGATTCGTCACCAATACAGGGAACATCACCACTGTCATGCCCAACAAAGTTGACAGCTTCCCCCGGGGTATCTGTGTCATCGCCATTTCAACCAATTTCCAGGATTTCGCCTTTTCAGCCATTACACTCAACTCCTTCCCCATCCATGGCAAATGGCACAAATCTGGAAGTTCAAGAAGAAGAAGCAGAAGACAGTCTTAGTGTTCCTCATGCTCAGGGGTACATTATTTCAACTGTGCAGACAGGCAAGATGCCAGGAACATTTTGGGCAAGTTCTTCTCACTCTGAAACAAGTGATCCTGTTATTCTGAAGGTAATAACAATGCCATTGTTTTAAAGGGGCTGTGTCATGCTGAGTTTAGTCCATTTTATTAATCATTTCCAAGTACTTGTTATGAAACTGACTGTTAAAGTGAAGTAATTCCTTAATGTATGGATCAAAATTACAAAACCATTATAGTTTAATTATTACCAAAAATATGTCTCATGGGTGTTGCGATAACCTTTCAAAAAATAAACTTTCAAAACTGTTCAGCCAAACAGGTTTTCAAAAGCTGGTAATGTTTTTCACGTAATTTGGCCCTTTTCATGTGCCTTAACTGACTAAAAACCGGGGCCCCTTTTTTTCATAACAATATTATTTAGACAAAATGTCCAACTTCATTCAAAGTCATTTTTCGTCACAGGCTGCTCTTCACATTCACAATCCAGACTTGATGGAAGGAGTTAATGGTTTTGTAACTGCCTGGCATGCTCTCGCCACAAAGTCGCATTGTCACGTTTTACGGTTAGTACTTTTTTTCTGTAGCTCAACCCGAGTATCTGTCCCAAGTTTTTAATGATATAGGGAGCCTAATAACCCAAAATAAATATAGGAAAAAAAGACTTTTTTGTAGAACTCAGTTAACCACTTTCATGGCAAATACCAAATGCACAATTGTTGTCCTTTACGACAAGAACCCTCTATTAATTTGTATTAAATTATTGCAATTGAAGCCCTGTGTGAGACTCACTGTAAGCACTGATAATAATTTATAGATAACAATTGATTTCTATTATAATTATACAGGGTTGTCAATAATCACCGGCGACCGGCAACATCGCCGGCTATTAAACGTTTTCACCGGCTACAATTTGGCGGAGATAAGCGGGAAAAAAGCGGTCATTACAAAAACGCTTAACAAAAGGGACCCCAGTGCCGTCTTCTTTCAAAATATCTCTGCATGCTTTGAATCTTATTGACAACCCTGTTATACTTTGTTTTCAATTCTGTAAAATGCATTCATTTGATAGAATCAAGTTTGAAGGCTTTTTCGTCACCTTTTACATTTTTGTTAAATTCTTTACTCCTTGGAAATTTTTTTATTTGAAGGTAGATTTGTAGTTTCTCCTTTATGTGAGTACTGGTGTTTTGAATTCTTTTATTCCTCTTCATGGAAGGCCTTCCTCTTCAAGGCTACTTTCTATAAAAAAGCACCATCCTTCAAGCTGGAAATGGATAAATTCTTGTTGGCTAAATTAATTTTCAAAAAGGCAAGAAATGAAATCTCACACACAGATATCACACTCAGTCATGTGATCCAGATAATTATTATTTACAGGTTTTGCCGGGTAGTCTAGCGTTAAAATAATAACTAAATATTACACACAATTTGCGCAGTTTTGACGTTTTTATTCTGTTTTGGATAAAGTATTAACTAGTCTGCATGTTTTCCTTTTTAATCATCGAGAGAGGATCACTGAGTTTTTTGTTGTTTGATAAATGTAGGAGGGTAGTCTCTAAATGCTCTGTCTACAATTAAGTTGTGTGGTTTCATATAAAGGCAGACAAATGACATTCAGTATGCCAGAAATGATTGCTGAGCTGTTAATTCTCCTTATATCCTCAGGTCAATACTTCAGACTTACGATGCACTCTCATGGCTTACTGTGGATCCTGTTAACCGCGACAGACGTTCCTGTTTGCCTGTCCATTTGTACATGCTATGCCAACTTCATGACACTTTTACAGTTTTGTTGGAAAAAGAGTCTTCTCAATAAGTATACAGAGCCAAGCTCACTGGATCTACAGCTGTAATGTTTAGTTTTTTAATCAGATTCAAATAGCAAAGTGTCTAATTTCCAAGTCTCTTAAAGAGTGCGGCAATCTTTGCTGTTTTGTTTTTTCGACAGGGGGCCCGGGGAAATAGTAATTGCATGTTTCAAGTTTCTATAAATAATAATTTTAATTTAATAATTTAATGAAACAGTAAATTACACCAGATGGACAACAAGTCTCATAATAATAAATGCATTTTATTTGTTGACTTCAATTTATTTGTTCTCTCCATATTAGTAGAGAAGAAAATCCCCCATTACAATACACTTGTGTATATTAACAAAGTATTATTGCTATTTTTCTTGTAGATACTTTCTCTTTCTATAATTATCGTAAAATTGTTTCTTATTAGTTGTCTTGATCCTCATTCAGGGAGCTTTGAGCTCGGCGAGGAAGACACTTGCGTGCAAGATAGTTTTGTACTTAAGGTGCACTGTCATTTACAACAGTTGACCCATGGATAATGATTCGATTTTTGGAGCTCTGTTTAACTATCATCAGGTTGTATTTGTATAAAGTAAGTATATATCTGATACACAAATGATTGACGTGGCAGAATTGTAAAACCATGCAAGACAATTGTGACAGGTATTTTGTCTTTGGTTGTTAACCCTTTGCTTGATCAAAGCTCATGGTGTTTTGACGCTTTAGAAAGAGAAAGTGTGAACATGTACAGTTAGCGTTTCTCCTTCCTTCATAATGAAGCATCTTGAAATTCGACCAATGTTTACATAATACAACTGGGTAATGTCGCATACACTTTTATACATAATTATTATAGGATCTGTCTGTAGGAGTTGGCTTCATCTTCCCATCCAATGAGTGAAATGGCAAACCTCTCGAGTCCAAGGAAGATATGTATTAGGTTTAATAATTATTATTCCGTGATTCCAGTTTATTTGTTCCATCTGTTTCAACTTTTAGAAAATTATTAATGACAGTGCCCCTTAATTTCACATTTTTGTGGGGTGATCGAAATACAGTACCAGCTTTAAAAGAGAGGAAATCTTGCATATTTATATCAATGAAATTTTACAGGACGGTAGTGCGTTATTTTGTTCCATTGTTTTGTTCAGTGCCAAAACATCAGAGCATGGCTTTTATAAATCATGTTGCTTTGTTTTAGTATGTGGCAGATGAGAGAATTCTCAGAACGTATATAAATGACATCACAAGAATTTTATATCACTTTGGAGAATGTATTTTAGCAACTGTAGATGGTTATAAATCATTGATCAAATACACAAAAATGAAGATATGAACAAATATTTATCTCCTGCAGTGCAAGACATTACACTAGTGTAATACAACACAATTATTATATTATTCCTTGCAAAGTTAAATAGCTTTATTATTTGTGGACACACTGTAATCGTTTGTTTTTCCTCTGTTTATTTGTTTAAAAAGGTAGTTTAATTTGTTTGTCCCAAATTATATAAGTAGGTTTTTTTAGAACAAACGTGTGATGATTTGCTTGACTGAGTAGAAAGTTTTTTGGTTGAAATGTGAAGTAAAACTGCAGAAAATAGTGCCAGTGAGACGTAACATGCATTTGTCACTGTTTACTTTTGGATTATACTTTTTGTCATCTGTTTGTTGGTTTTCCTTGTGTAGAATGCAGAGAAGTGAAGGCTGATTAATCTGCAGAGATTTTGTCTCTTTTTGACAGACTAGAGCATCAGAGAGCTTGGAAAGCAAGTTGCTTATCATGTTTAAAATGAGAATAGGAATTCATTTGGCTGCCCAGTGGGCAAGTGTTATTAGACTCGGTAGTCTTGGGAATCTAAGTGACAACAAGAAATTTACTTTAGTTGTTGTCCCAACAAATTGGTTCGAGAAATTGGGTGCCGGGGTAACATTGCAGTTTGGCTGTAATATAAATTATCTGCATGAGACAGTAGTGTTTCATCACATTTCCAAATATCTAGAAGAAAGTTGAAAGTATGAAGCGCAGCACAGTATTTTTGACAAACTTTGCTCAGGCATTTGGTAGTGATGAAACACTCTTGAGGAGTTGAAATTATCTTAGTCATCACTGAAACTACGGAGGAAACTCTAAGGTATTTATGGTAATTAAAATCCAAACCATGACCACCGTTCTGATTTTTTCAGAATGATGGAGGGGAATGATGTCTGGTTCAATTTATTAGAAGATTAAAGAAAATCGAAGGATCACTGTTGTCACTAGTATAATTTGGTTTTATCAACTGGGTTGATATGTCAATTGGCCACCGTAAAGAGATTCGAGAGCTGACATTTCGAGCGTTAGCCCTTCGTCGGAGCTTCAACAAAGGGCTAACGCTCGAAACGTCAGCTCTTGAATCTCTTTACGGTGGCCAATTGACATTATCAACCCAGTTGATAAAACCAAATTATATTGTTATACTTCCCAACGACGCAGCACCACAGTTTCTTTAGAAACTTACCCCCCATACTCTCTCTAGTCTGTCAAGGCTCTTACAGACTCAATCATTCCAAAACACCAACAGAATGATGACAAAAGACTGTCATAAAAGTAAACAAAAGTAGAAATCTTAAAAAAATGTTTCACTTCTAAGGCCAACAATTTTATATTATTAGCTAGCACACAGTTGTTTATTTAGCAATGTATTTAATATGCATGACTGTTGTGTGTGTTAGCTGTTATGGATGTGTATCAAATGAATATAAATCCCAGTGGATTGTTTTCCTCTTTAGACTGTCACAACCTTACATGTTGGACACGCGTCACATTCATCCAAAGCTTGTATTTCTTATTTATAATGTTTAATAATAATTATTTTCATTGGCAGCTAATTATTTTTCTACCACTCTTTCTTGTTTGTTCTTACAGCTAGTAGTACACCGTACATTTAACATAATTATTAAATAATGATAATTATTACAGTAACTATTCAATATAATTATTTGTACTAACCTGATACATTTTACTGAACAATTCCCCACAGTAATTCACATAACTATTTTAATACAAATTGTTTAGAAACAGGTATTGTTTAACAAAAGGTAAAATAATATATTTCAAATACATGTAGCTCCCTTGCTTTGCAACCATTTTCACCCTTCCTTTACTAATATAATGTGATTTTTGTCAGGTATGTATATTATATTGATTTCTTTTTTTTTTTGTTGTGGTGCATTTTTCCCCAAGAGTGAATATCTCTTAACTTCTCACTACATTTTTGTAGCAAATCAAGTGAGGAGATTTGAGGATTTCATCATCTCCATAAATTCATCTTAGTTGAATGCCGTGTTCTCTTTCAAGATGGTTTGTAAGCTAAGAAGAAGAATTCAGATAAATGGGGATAAAATGATTGTGTAAAGTACTGTAAACAAGTGTATCTTTTTTGGTAAAACAAGCCTAGTTTTGTTGATACATCTTCATGTATGGTAATGTGACAAGATTTGTAATTATCAGACTTCTCTCTATGGGTTCCCCCAGACTTTGTCTTCCTCACATTTTTTGCAGATCTTTAATTTTTAAATGGATCATTGTTTTATGCATTGAAATCATTGCATGACAGTGTAGTCCATGTAATTGACAGCTGCAGAAATATCTAAGCGGCACATGTTTGTATCTGTGCTGCAATCTTGAGATCTGTTTTTTCATTGTAATTGCCGCATCTTTGATTTCCTTGAAAATACCCATAGGGAGGCTCATGTTAGCCCTTCAACATCAACTTCTCAATAAACACACACTTGGTGAAATATTTTAAATTGTATTACTTTAGAAGACAAACATGTATGGTAGTCTCTTCTGCAGTGATTAGTTTTGTAAAACAAATCACCAATTTTGATTGAATTGGAGGGAAAACAGATTGTCATTTAAGCCTGTAGCATAAAAATATGACAGGAATTTGTAGATAGGGAATGTAGACAATGTTATTACATTGTCATTAAGATACTATTTGTGAACAGACCAGAACTAATGTTATTTCCCCTTTCTTGTCTGCTCATAATAATGATAATAATAATCAAACAAACAGACAAGTCTGTCTGGCCATGTAAATAATTTATTAGGCAGACTTAGCAATGCATATTTTCTGATAATTTCTCGTAGTTTGGTAGACTTCGCTATATTTTTTATTTTCAGACTCTGTTTCATAAGCATTTAATAGACATTTTTATTGTAATAAATACATTAAACATTATATTGTAAGACCCAGTCATAGAAAATAAAATGATATTTACATACGAAGTCAAACATTTTGTGTATCTTGTTTTTACTAGCCTGTGTATAATTTTCATTCAACTGTTACGTTCATTGAATAGGGGTGTTTGGGTAATCATAAGTATTTTTCAAACATCAGCAATTCCATGGCTGTAGCCAGACTAAAGATCTGCAATCACCGAGGATGTGAGCTGTTAGGGGACTAAGGGGGTCTGGGATATGCCTCCCCCCAAAAATTTTGACATCAAGAAGCTCTGACAATTTATTTTTAGCATTTCCATAAGGTGTGTTCAGAAAACAATCTCCTTCAACTATTTTGCCAACTAAATATATATTGTTTTTAGACAAAACAAGTGCCTCATCTTTCCTCTTGCTTGCTACGGCCCTATAGTCGCTCCATGGAGGGGAGTATTGAAAAATGGACATCACAATAAAATACAAAATTACCGGTACTGTAAATATGGCATAAAATTTAATGTTTTCAAATAATCTAATGACAAAAGATTTCAACAGCTAATAAAAATTGTTTGACTTTAGAAAATAAATATTGCTGTTACAGAAAATATCCAACTCTTCTCCCACAGAAGGCTTTTGGTTGAGTCCTCCTCTCCCATCCCAATACAATCCTATTCCAAGACAATCTTCCTGTTGAAAATCCATGTAGAAAGTACTGGAACTACACATTCCCAAGTTGTAAAGTCAATGATGAAAATGAGTTATACCACTGACTGGTCATACTCGGAGACCCAGGGGCGGTTACATGTAGTTGGATGACACAAAGTAAATCATAATTTGTTCGCACCAATTTTGCCGTTTGGTTGACTTAATGTCGCCTGACTAATTGCCCTTGGGTCTCCCAGGATGCTGAATGGTGTATCACTAACATAATCCTATGGTAGGGTGCCATTTCATAGCAGTCAAACACTAAAACCCAACACCACTTCTGGTTTTTGCTACCCCAGAGGTTGCGATCCTTTTGGTCAGAATCAAGACCTCTTGATGCCCCCAAATTGGGAGCATGTGCAGTGAACTCGTTCTGTAGTTTTCAGCCAATCAGATTTGACAATGAGTTTGTGAATCGTGGACTTCCCATTTTGGAGGCTGTCAGAGGTCGTGATTCTTGGTGCTGACCGAAAGGAGCGCAGCCTCTGGGGATGAGAATGAGATGGACTGAAGAGTAGTATTGAAAAAGCTGTACAATATGAAAAGGCCTGTTTTTGGAAAATGAGGAGAGGTGAAAAGAATATGTAAAAGAAGGCAAACAAAAGTGAACTGGGACACTGGGAGGGGAGAAGGAAAAAGGGAGCCATTTCCTCCTTCCCATCATCCCCTGTAGTCTCTCATTTTGTCATTTTTCCTGTTTTCCTTGTATTCCTGCTGTTTTCTTGTCATTTCTCCACTGAAGGAACCTCTGCAGGGGAAAGAGCTCCAACACAGGCCCTGAGTATACACAACAATGCTACACTTGGTGTACACAATTCAGAACATGCCTGTGACATTTTCACAATTATTATTTTCCCTTAAAACAAAGCCCATACATGTACCAAACTAACTGCATGTTCAGATAAAATAATAATTCCATTCCTTTTTCGGTAAATCAGCTACAATGGCATCTGGGCCAGGCATTAACTGTCAAATTCTATTTACATAAAGAAACAGGATCACAACAGCAAGTAATCCCAACACTAACAAAAGCTGTGAATTCTTCTTCTCCTTCTGGCCTGTTTTTCTTGTCCTCAGTGGACGTCTCATGCTCTCTTCAACCCCCATTATAACATCCCTGGCTCCTTGCCAGGAACCAGGGCCCATTAATCTGTACTGAGCTGGCACACATGGGCCAAAAAAGCACTTGAAGGCCAGTGCCGGATCTGTCCTGAGGAGCTGCCAAAGATTCGGTTTTGCACCGATCAAAGAAGAAATTTCATCAAAATACTTGATGAATTGAACCTGTGGGTCAACACAAGTTTGACATTAGTGCCATGTTTTGTACCTGGTGTTCAGCATATCAGTGAGATGTGAGAATATAGATATTTAGAGCAGTACATGTATGTAATCTATAATTATAAAGATATCAGTGGGAGAAACATATGTTGGGCATGCTCATTTTGTCAGTCTTCATATTATGTGGTACCAGTGTATGTGAAACCACATTGCATTTTGTTCCGTACTAAAACCTAGTCCTAGAGAAATTTAGATGAGGTGAGATCAAAGGAAATACGTTAGGTCCCAGGAAGACCCTCTGATAAAAGCTGGTCAAAATTACATGGCTACAGTAAAATTACATTTCAAATATTCATAAATTATGATTTCTCAACAATTACTTAATTTTTGGGATTTAAATACTTCTTATTGACATCAGTGGCCATGACCCATTTCATTTCTGACTATTTTACATTCTGGATTCAGCAAAGGATCAAATTTTAAAATATATAAATAAAATATATTGTTGTTGTGGCGTTGTGTGTATCTACATGCATGCACGAAGAGGACTAAGTAAGTAAGTACACATTTAAAATTTTGTTTTTGCAAATCAATATATTAGAAACTGTCAAATGACTTACCAAATGAAAGGCTCTGCAACACTTAACTGTGCTGGCCTCCAACAACTGCTGTCTCTTTTCAACTTCCTCTACCATTGTTTGACAATCTGGGAGTTTAGTTTTGTCGGCAAAAACACTTGCAGCCCAGCGGGCTTGGATTTCGCTAAGTGGTGGGACAGGACCATTCACACGTAATGCCCCAATAATGGCAAGGCTACCTGGGTTCAATGATGGTGGGAAGACATACTTGTAGAGAGGAATGTATCTGTCAGTTGGGCAAAGCAGACTGTCTGATAAAATCGGAAAACTGAACTTAAACCCTAAAGCAAGAATGATTGCATCAATGTCCTCTTCTTTAGAACCATCGTTAAAGAAGACGGTACTTCCCTGTACCCTGGCAATGTCTGTTTTGACTTGGACTGAGCCAGTGATTATTCTGTGTGGCAACTCATCATTAATAATTGGAGATCTCTTAGTTGGCATCTCAGCAACTCCTAAGCCAAAGTTGGCTGTTTTAAGTTTGCTCTCCAGCTTGTGTTGAAACACTCGAGCTCGGAAAGCCATTGGAACTAGCTCTAAGAATCTTTTAATGAAAGTAACATCAAGAGGTGCTCCCCCATCAACCAAACGAGATGTGACCCATGATCCACTTCGAGTACTCAAATATACCTGACATGTGTGATGGCTTAGTTCACAAGCAATATCACCTGAAACATAAAAAGGTTACTTGCGAGTTTTTTGAACAGCTTCAAAAACATTTGTGATAGATCTATTCACTTGTCTACATGTACACTGTATATCAGATAATTTATACAGAACTCATTAAACATTAATTTCTTTTGTATTTCCTTTATGAATTATTGACAAATTATTGAATATATAATATTATGTTTACATGTACAAGTAATATGTTTGTTTGTTGCATCCATCATTGTATTCATCCATCTGTCTGTCCATAACTCCAAACTCTCAGTTGGTCAGTTAGTCTAAAGTGTCAGACGTCTTCTTGCCCTAATCCACTGAGGCGCGTGTGAGGGGATTACGGCAGGAAGACATCTGACACTTGAGACTACCTGTCAGTCAGTTGGTAAGTCCATCTGTAAGCCAGTCAGTCAGTCAGTCAATTAGTCAGTCAGTCAGTCAGTCAACAGCCTGTGTGCAGGCAGAAATTTACAGAGTAAATTTCCGTCTGCATGCAGGCTATCAATCAAGTCAGTCAGTCAGTCAGTCAGTCAGTCAGTCAGTTAGTCAGTCAATTAGTCAGTCAGTCAGTCAATAGCCTGCGTGCAGGCAGAAATTTACTGAGTAAATTATACGTCTGCATGCAGGCAGTCAGTCAGTCAGTCAGTCACCGATCAGTCTCACAGTCCACTGAGCTGGTAAAGATACATGTACATACTGTCCATACCTGCCGAGTTACCCAGGCCAACTACTAGTACACGCTTCCCTTCAAATTTTTTCCACGTTCTGTACTCCTTACTGTGGATTACTTCACCAGGAAATCCATCTAATCCGGGAAAATTGGCCATACGGGGATCCCAATTCACTCCAGTACAAACCATTACGAATTCGAACTCCTCCACTCGTTCCTTGTTATTTTTATCTCGATAGAAAACTCGCCATCGGCCTGTTTGGCTGAAGTCTGGAACTGGTTCAATAGCGTGTACTGTTGTCTCAAAACGAATTCTCTCTTCCAAGCCGAATTCCTTGGCGTACAATTGAAAATATTTGAGATACAGTTGCTGTGTAAGGTAGTTGGGCCATTCTTTAGACATAGGGAAGTCGCTGAAGCAGCTAAGATGTTTGCTAGTGTTTGTAATAGTCGAGTACGCCACGCAACTTCGTCGATCTTTCTCTTCATCCAAGTCGGTGTATCTCCAAGCGCCGCCTAGCCATGGATCAGATTCGAACGCGGTCGGTTCGAGACCAACTTCTAAACAACTTTTGATCGCAGCTAAACCGGACGCCCCAGCACCAATAACAGCGACTGTTTTCGGCATACTTGGCAATGTTGAAGAAGCATCGATCGAAAATGTTCAATATTCTGAATATTGCACGCCTCTGGCTCTCACATGATGAACGTCACGCAACAAATGCGGAAGTTTTGCGTGACGTTTACAAACATTTAAATGATGAGTAATCTCCTTCAATAATTCGAGCAAAGATCTGTTTGTTCGGTTGTATAAATTATCGCCCACAAAAAGAGGACGTTACTTTTTCTCGGGAATTACATTGTATTATTCAGAGAGAAAAACATATGTTTCTGATCCTTGCTGACTGATACTGGGCGCGTTCCTGGGCGCTAGTTTCCAAGCTCTCGTCGGTCGTTGGCATTTTCCGCCGCCATGTTCACTGTTTTTTAATACTTGCTGCTGACAGCAGGAACTGTCAAAGATGCAAAGAACTTGATCATTGAAAAAGTATGGAAAATGCAACAGCAGGGTTTAATCGAAGAGGGGCACAATGGAAGAGAAAGAACTGCGCGTCTTGATGGCGGACACAACACAGACGGAGTGAGTTAATGCTGAGCGCATAACAAGCGCATAACAAGTGTTATTTTTGTCAATGAACTTAGTGAATTCAATGAGAAGCCACAATTTTTGTGTTGATAAGCTATGAGTGGTTTTCCCTCCCCCCTCCCCGATGACGAGGTCCAAAGTCGAAATTTTCCCCCTAATGCACCTATCAATGTTAAGCCTGAGGGGGAGGTGGGGGGAACCCGGGCAAATGTGGGGCATTTGACCTCTATTTCCTTCCCCACCCTCAGGAATTTGAATCTGGGCCCCAGGGTGGGTGCGTTTGCTTTTTTGCACAGAGGAATGGGGCTTAGTCACATTGTCGCATGTGCTCATCTGTGCGCCAGCCACGTCGTAATTTCGAAGTAGCACGGCTAAAGCGCTGCTCAGATGTTTTAGAGGTAAGCACTTGTTTTTACAAAAACACTACTTCTCACTACTCACTTTCAATATAATAAAATTGATGGATCACCATACTTATGGGGATTGTTTGGATTTTGAGAATATGGTCTCGCTTTTCATCAGAGAATCAAGCGTTGGAATTCTAATAAAAAAGCTTGGAAATTCATATCAATGATTTGTAAAATATACACAATAGCTACTATGAACTTAAGGGATGTTAATTCCCCGAGGTAGGGGATATTTTATCTAATTTGACCCAATTTTGAGGTCCCACTGTGGGGATTTGGACCAAAAATTCTTCTCAAAAGTCAAATGCCCGACATATCCCCTCGGGCTTGAGAAAATAAGATCAAAGTGCTGACATGACTGGAGTTGGTCCAGTCAATATTGGAGGTTTGACTGTGTATCATGAGGAAAAATTTAATATGATGATATTATGCAGGACTGAGAGGTTCTGTGCTGTAATGGTTAGCGCAGTGGACTCCAGATTGAGCGGTCTGAGTTCGAGCCATGGCTGGGGCACTGCGTTGTGTTTCAGGTCAACACCTCACCTTATAGTGCCTCTCTTCACACAGGTGTATTGTATAAATGGGTATCGGCAAATTTAACACCATGGGTAACCCTGCAATGGACTAGTATCCCATCCAGGGGGAGCATATAGTCACTCTTAATTGTTTCATGTTGTTCAAACCCGGGATAAGCTCCAGCATGATGAACCATACTCATACATGGAGTCACCTTTTACCTTATGCCAGAGTGTTGTTGCACTGTTTATTGTGGACTTGAACAGGTAGTAAGATTAGTTGTGCTCAGGGCCAGTGTAGCATGATATTGCTTGCTATGGCATGGAGAGCAGGGATGGTGCAGGGGTGAGGGCACTCGCCTCCAACCAATGTGGCCCAGGTCCAATTCCCAGACCTGGTATCATAAAATTATGTAGGTTCAGTTTGTTGTTGGTTCTCGTCCTTGATTTGATGGTTTTTCTGCAGTTTCCTCCTTCCACAAAAACCAACACTTCTAAATTCCAATTTGATTGGGAATACGAGGGCCACAGGTTTGTTAGTCGAAAGACTGCAAAGTTGATATAATTATTATATATTTTTATGAAATCACTTCTGGTGATGATAGTGCAGAGATTTGTTATTACTGACTGGTTGAGGGAAGGTGATGTCATGGTTTGATAGGGCATTTGTGTAAGAATAGAGGAGTTGAAATAATTAAAAACAAAACAGGAAAGTATGCTGGTTTGTTTATTAGACTTGTATGTAATGTGTGGATTTTGGAAAAAAAAGCTTTCTTGATTCCAGTGCAGTTTATACTAATGGCATTTGTAAAACATAGTGAGGCAATCAACCAACCTGACAAACAAGAGCACTTATCACTTATTACTTGGCCACTTATTGGGGATGTTCTTCCGTGCATGCTAATTTACAATAATCACTTAAACGATAGTTCATTTTGGTTGATGGGTAGTTTAATATAAGTAGTACATATACTGGTAAAACATGCCATTATAATTATAGCATTTAAGCATTAGTTTGTCGTGTAAAATGTCTTTAGTTATACGCAATTTGTCAACAGGGTGACAAGCCAAATCTTGTTCAGCCAAGTTCATCAAATGGAGTTCTCCATACACCAATATTTGATGTCCCAGGGACGGCAACTTCGAGTGGAAGTTCATTCTCAAGGTAAGTTGTCAGATTTTAAGAAACTGTAATTTAGTCAGGCCTTTCAAGAGATACCATGTTAATCTCTGATAACCATTGGCAAGGTTCCAGCTTCGGCCTGCTTGATGGAGGCTATAGCCAAGTGGAGATGTCCCATCCTGCTGAAGATCGGTGTCTCCTAGCCTTACAGCTGAAAATGCAACTGTTCAGGCTGTTGGTTTTGTAGTGTCCATACCTGTCGCTGTGGCTTATTTTTTTTACAAAAAACTATTTTGCTTTAGGGCTGTAACTGGACTTTGATGAGGCTCATGACTAATCATGAAGCAGCAATACTAATCATCAGGATTGAAGTAGCTGGCAAAAAAGTTATTTGGAAGTAGCCAGATGAACATAATCCTTATTCATACATGACACACTCTAAGGTCAGCAAAGCATTGTAGGTTGATTTCAAACTTGCAAGTTTAAAGATGCGATGTCCGATGTGAGAGAAACTCTTGCAGCAAAGTAAAAGGATGAAATGGCTTTTTGTTCATATTTTTTCAATGTTTTAGCTGCAGCACTTTGACTCTGCCCAGATCAGCTACCAGTGCTAAAGGAAGGGATGTCATAATAAGCGAATACTATGATGAAACGAGCTTAGTAACTGTGATAGAAACCTGGATAAAACAGCTAATCCACAAGCAGGAATTGCCATACAACCCTTACCCTGATATGGTTTGGCAGGCAAGAAGATGCGCAGAGAGGTACATGAGCAACAAAATTCAATTTCTTGAAATGAAAATTCAAGTTATACTGGATGGGTGTCAAGGGGAAATTACTGTAATTTTCTGTTCCCCTAGCCTCATTCACAGCTGTTTTTGGGTCAGCACACAGCATTAATTTTCTTCCCTCTAAATGGTTGCTTAAACCATCACCACACCCTTTTCCTGATGTTTTGCCAGAACCCAAGGGATTTCAATAAAATTTGAAATAGACAGCTGCTTTGAGTGGTGTAGATGACTGTTTTTTTAGGAATCTTTCTTTAATTTCTTAAATTTTGGGAAAAAAGTAATAGCCGACGTTTCTAAGCAAAGAAGACCGAAGTAGCCGACGCAACGTTTGCCGGGCATTGTTGCTTACTAAAAACACTGGAACATAATATTTATTGATCACCAGCTATCAGCAAACAAAGAAAGTAATTTTTAGATCTTGAATTTATATTCCTGTTGTACTATACACTGTAGAAAAAGGTTTCATGTAGGATGTGCTGTATGTTTAACTTTGTTTAATTTCGGTATCTGGTGTGGGTCAAATTCAAAAGGTGGTGCACTGGCATCCATTTTGTGTTTCTGATTTCTATGTCTCTTGAGTGGTGTAGTCAGTGAGTTTTGGTGTGACTTGCTCAGGATTACATGTATTTGAGCAAAGCTATGATTGGTTAAACCACAGTCGGGGCTTTCAACAGCACCTGGAATCCACGCTCTCAACTGGTGCTGCACAGGAGCAGACATCTAGGCAGACTATTACTTTAAAGTCCTGCAGAGGAAATACAGTCATGCAGTTTAGGTTTATTAAGGAATTGATGAGTGGGGGAGGTATATAGCACAACAATCCCGAATAATGGCTGTGAGAGAGACTATGTCAGACTCCCTTTTTTAATGGGTAAAAAGGCGAAAGGGTAGAAAATTAGTAGCATACAGTGTTTCTACAATTTGTTTTTTAATAATGATACATTCTGATGTTGGATTCCAGTTAATCATTTAATTTTCATGTTTGTTATTTTGATTATATGTAGGTTTCATATGTTTGGAGAGGATAGTGCAACAGTTTTGGAGAAAATAGGTACATATAGAAAGGGAAAGATACACTTACTTAAATTAAGTAGTTTTTTTACAGGGAAGGTGTGACTTAAGTAAGCAGTCCACATATAGCCATAAAGCTGAGTCCAAATTATACTCTGGGAGAATAGGCCAGTACAATTATTTAGGTACATAATATTATATTTAAAATTCAATGTTCAGGCTGAGAGGTATATCAGTAGAGGGGATAAGTTTCTAAAGAAACTGTGGTGCTGCGTCGGTGGGAAGTATAACAATATAATTTGGTTTTATCAACTGGGTTGATAATGTGAATTGGCCACCGTAAAGAGATTCAAGAGATTACGTTTCGAGCGTTAGCCCTTCGTCGGAGCGAATCAAGGGATTGTGAGTCGTGTGTTGTTTATATACAGAAAGATGGAGCTTCGCTATTGGTTGGTGCCTGGTAACGTGAAAAAAAAACGGAATAAATTAGTTGAATGAAAAGCGTTTGTTGATACCGTGAGGATTAAGAGTGCCGATTTGAAAAATAAATTTTTGTTCTAGAGTTTTGCGACTTTCCGTGTTTCCTTGGTGAAGGGAAAGGCCGCAGACTGCCTTATGTTGCTTAGAATGATTTGGGAGGTTGAAGTGTCTCGCGACCGGTTTCTAGGCATTTTTGTCGTCTTTCTCTACGTCCCGTCCCGTATATCACACCAGAGCTTATCCTGATTTCTGTGGGAGTATTTCTACTCCCCCCTGAATACATCTGCAGGATGCAAGGCCATTGCAGGTTTACCTCCAGGGCTGTCAAGTTTTCTAGAAGGTGTAACATTGAAGGTGTCACCCATAACATTAAAATACTTAGACAAGTGTAAGTTAGCATTAATTGCCATCCTCACCCATAACATCAAGTGAACTCAGTTGTAACAGGTGTTATGGGTTACGGCCCTGAATGTCATCCCTGACCTTTAGCATTAAATTTGCTGCTACCTGTTTAATATGCACCTGCACCATGGGAGAAAGTGTCTTGCCCAAGGGCGCAATGCAGTGACACCAGTCAGGGGTTGAAACAGGACCACACATGAGGCCTCCAGCAGATGTACATGTACCTTTAGGAAACCACACCTTTGCAGGTACATGTATATAGATCACTTTTTTTTGTTCCAACACCTACAGAAAGCCAAGTGTTCAGTGTTGGAAGTTCTGCATCTCGCACTCATGACAGTCCAGCTCGCTGGGGGCTTGCATCTATACTTCGTGTTGTCAACTCAGAGTCACTTACAATGTTTGACTGGCTCTTGTCAAGTATGAACTCAGATGTGACGACAGAGGATTCAGAAGATTATTCAGTGAGTTTTAACACAAGTCATGGAAATGCATTCACCGTAATCTAGTTTGTGACTGACATAGTGTATGATGCACTTATGATTAGCTTTCATATTGTTATTATCTCTCTTCATAATTATGTAAATCATTGTATTAAATAAACAGAGGCGAACTTTAAGAGCATTTTTTTATTATGGTTTTATAATAACTGAGAGAATGCTCACAAGCCAGCTGATTGATGAGTACAGACCACGAAAATGAGATGACTTCATCTTGATGTTCCAGGCACATTTTGTGTATGAGCAAAACTAGTTAGAAAAATAATAATTGCTGTGGACAGTGTCCATTTAAATGCCCTGTTTTGTTCTCTTTTCATCAGTATATTATACAGAGACCCTTTCCAGTTCTTTTTGGTCCATGCATCTTTCTTGGAACTTTGTGTCCTGTAACCACTGAAGAAGTTATTGATATAAGGATGGAATATGCCATCAGTGGACCAGACAAAAATCACGTAAGTTTGTACAGTAAATGTATTTCTGTATAAAGTTTGAAGCTCGACTGAAACAGTACAAACAAGAGTTTATTTCTAATGCAGTAAACACCTGCATTTTCGAACAAATGGATTAAGAACATCAGGTTGAAATTTGCAGGCTAAATAAGTGCAAATTCAGCCTGATAAATAAAACATGTTCTTAATATAAAGGGAAAGGGTATTCGAATTAGGAAAAAATACAGTACAATAACTCATATCAAGACAGTATTAATATCACCCATTATTTTAAGTGTAAGTAATGAAGCACTGTATGTTAATTAAAGGCCATTTCCAGTCCGTACTGCACAATCTCCGCGTGCAATGTTTATCACGCCTCACACGAAATGTAAACAAACCAAAATGAAAATTATGGGAAAAACTTACCTTTTTCTTTGTATCCTTGCAAAACAATGAAGAGTAAATGAACCTCGATGATATTTCAAACAGACATTTCAGCTCATTACAAACTCCCAAACAAAACGACCGGTAATGGCGAATTCAAAAACTTCATGTAGGCAGTTACCGAAGTGTAACGTATCAACAAATTCAAAACAGAAATGTAGACAAATCCCGAGACTACGCAGTACGGAAGCCCCAGCACTAACAGTGCCCATCACACTGAACTCGAAGTTCATTGGAAGAAACTACAAAGTAAAATAACAAGCAGCACTACAAGGATTAAAAATTAACAAGAAAAGGGGAGAGGAAGGAGGGACAGGCCTGTGCTCTAAGGGTGCCCAGGTACCTTAGGCTACTAACTTTTGCCATTAGGCGACCAGATTAACATACGTTTTTCATATAAGCTTTTGTGCTGGGCACCCTTGACCTCATGGTCTGTGAACCTTCACGCTCCTTGTAATTTTTCTTAGAGCACAGCCTTGAGGGAACACTAAAAACTGCGAGCTACAAAATCGCCCTGTACACTGAGTAAAGCTACAAGCACATGCAAAGTCGCACCGCTGACCCTGCTAGTGCCAGAAATGCCCTGACAACAGCCCAGAGCTGCAGCGTGACAGTAGCAAGTGTTGCAACTGCTAAAGGTCCCCCGAGCACACCACAAGTTAAAAATTGACATTAAACCATGTATTTCAACGAGAACACAATCAGCCTGAAACCTGAAATCAGTATTCTATATTGGTGGACTAAACAATACAAATTAAATTGTTGTGCAAAATTTGCATAAAAATAGAGTTTAGTCCCCAAAGGAGAGAAAGACCATTGTTCTAGTCCACCAACATGGCCGCCGTGACATCACCTGAAAACGATCAAAATGTAGGTGTTAACTCTTAGTCAAAATTACATAACTACATAACCTGTCAGTATATTTAAAGTCAAACTTTGTCAAAACAAGTTTATGGAGATCTTTGGCCAATTGCTGTTACCATCGTGGGGTGGTTACTGTAAAAAGGTTCTTATTCTAAGTCCTTGCCCTGAGGCACAAACTCTGAACCTTTCAAATACCATTTTGACAGAGAAAAGTAACCTTTCGAATACCTTCCAAAGAAAGTGGTTTCAATTTCATATAGTACCTTCAAATAAAGAGTCAAAGCAAACCAGGGTTGTTGGCATTCCTATGTAAATCTTAATCGAGGCTGGTGAGCCAAGAACAGATAAAACATTCATAAAAGTTATTCTTTTGTTTCTCCCTTGCCAACTTTGCTATCTATAAATTTGAGGTAAACAGACCTTTCTTGCATTCACTCCAGTGTCTACAAACAGTGGTTTCAAATCAAGGCCAAGGTGGACTAAAATTAATACCATAAAGGTATGAAACTACATGAAAATTGTCCACCCAAGCTTTGACTTTAAAGCGTTGTTGCCATGTATTGTGATAAATTTTTTAATAGTTTGTTGATAAATACAGACAAAGTTTAGGATTCTGTGGTTATTAATCATCTGTTGTTGTATTGTGTACTTCCATGAAATATCCATACCTCCCCCATGGAAGGGATTGTTTCTAAGCCCCCACCCTCTGGAAATTTCAATTAAGCTCTGCGCATTTCTTTCAAATTATTTTTTCTTCTTTTACATCCCACCCCCTACCTCAAGGAATTTCCAATCCCTTTGTTTGGGATAATATCACATGGAGATTTTCTGGAACACTATTTATTTCTGTTTTTTGTTTGGTGCTTACAGGCTGCAGAGGTATTTGCCAAGGCAGTGCTCAGTGATATTCTAATGATGAATGATGCCGACATCCACATAATGCTTGGTAACAGTTTTTTTCTTCTGCTTATGATCACACATACTGTAAATTAAAGCTCTTTAAAGCCATCCTCCTCCAAGTTGTCTAGCTTCAAGAGGAACCAGTACACTCTTACATTGCAATTGCATCAGAATGCAATGCCAACCATTTGCTCTCATCAGATCTTATAAGCATGCAAAAATAAGCATAAAAACTCGGCATCTTCAAGACGCCATTATCAAGACTGCAGAGTGACAATAATTATGGGATGTGAATAAGTATGAGCTTCAAAGTCTCTATCATCTACTTTTTAGGCTTGTTTTCACATGTTCTCTGCTAATAAATTTCTTTAAACTCATCGCCAATGATGAGCTTGGGAGCTGGTGCCTTAAAGGATAGTGGGGTCCAAAAGCAAGCAGCAGAGAGGAGGTATCCATGGCAACCCGAGAAGCGGGAACCACCCCTCAGGCAACCCACTAACCGACACCGTCACACTGATAAAACAATCAGTGGAGATACTTACCTATGAAAATACTTACCTGACAAGAACACTTACCATCCTGCCCGCCACCCAATAGGGAGGGAGGAGAGGGAGCGAGAATTTGCAGCTTTCAGCAAAAAAGATCCCAGACGATCAGCAAGCAGTTATTGTGATGATCCAATACGATCAGCAAGCAAAGCGACAATGCAAATGCAACACTGGCCACTGGTCACGTACTGCCGAGGCAGAGACTACTGACCGGCTCCACTCGAGTTTAACTTTGCCTAAATGATATTTAGCCACATTTAAACTCATTGCTAATGATGAGCTTGGGAGCTGGTGCCTTAAAGGATAGTGGGGTCCAAAAGCAAGCAGCAGAGAGGAGGTATCCATGGCAACCCTGGAAGCGGGAACCACCCAAGGAACCCGTCTCCAAGGTGCTTGGAGAACGGAGGGACCCATCAACAGGGTGACCTACTACCTCTGATCACCCAAACACTTCCAAAGCACCAAGAAGAAAAACTACAAAGGCAAGTAACGTACCTGCAAAGGCTGTGGGCTGGGATGTGCTGAAACGGTTCCAGAACAAGGCTGGTGGGTGCCCAGCCAGCTACGCAGAGGAGAAGAGATGTCAATCCCATGAAGGAGGGGCACAATACAGTAGCTCGGTCATGGATGACACAGGTTGAACAGTTTAGCCTAACAATGTCAAAGTTGTGAATAACGATCGTTCTCGATCTTCCTCAGTCAAAGCCAGTCTGATTGGTGAATCTTTGGTGTTTTTCTACCTTAATAAACTACTAGTTCAAGGTTTCCTATGAGCAGAAGGCAATTTGAAACACTGCCAAAGTTGACTTGTACGCAGTGACTGGGCCTCTTTAAACCGAGGAAGACGCCAAGGCTAATTTATCAGACAATGCCACTAACGATTCTGCAGGAGTCCTAATGTACAGCTGGAAGGCGTTGCTTGACCAGCGGCCCATCGATTGTATCAGATGATCTGGCACCCCATTACGAGCAGCAACGGTGGCGGCTCCGATGCGAAAGCTGTGTGAAGAGAAGTTGCCAGGGATCTGGGCAGAAGCCATAATCTGCCTGAGCCAATCTGTCAAGCTTGCACGAGTAAGAGGCCGTCCATCCGAAAACAAAAACAAGGGGCCTGCAGCATCCCCCCTTGAAGCAAGGTAAGACATCATGGCCTCAACTGCGCAGAGAGGATGCCTACCAAGCCCAATGTGGACAAAGCAGCCCTTCCTGAACGGGTCAGTCTTGGAACCTTTGATCCGTAAGCGCATAGACGAAGGCACTGATAAAGAATCCACGGCGATGTCGTGAACGCTCAAGTGGAGGGAAGGAGAAAAAGTTGAGAGATTAGGCACAGTAAACTCAGACGCACAGAGAAACCCGAAGTATCCTAATGAACAAGCGGCCCAGAACATCTGATGATCTGGAAGGGCAAGATCCAAAGACCGCCAGATGACCAGCATCAAGTCGTCCGTAATAGGCAGCCGTGTGGAAGACGGAGAGCCCTGGCAGCGCTTGATGCCACGAACAACCCTCTGCAAGCGGAGACAGGCAGTAAGCGGATCCGGGAATCCCTGGTCAATATGAAGGGCTCTAACGCCTGAAAGGTAGACTTGAGGAATGCTGTACAGTCCTTGCCAAAAAAGTCACGAAAAGGCAAAGTGTCCATTCATCTGTTGGACAAGGAGACCCTGAAGGGTGCAACTTGCCCAGTTGACGGCAAAAGGAGATGAATTTTGTCTGGGCTGATGCATAGGACCGCTGAGTCGAGGGTGCCAAGCCATGGGTCAGGAAAGAGTAGCACTGCTGTTCTAAAGTGGTGAGGTCAAGTCTGTCAGCAGATCGGGAGGGATCAGAGTCGGGTGAAGCTGAGCCTGTGGGGCCAGCCGCCGGAATTCCTGCCAATGGAAACGAGACAAAGCATCAGCAATCTGATTGGTAACACCTGGCACATGCTGGGCAGAAAAAGAGAAGCAATGGAAAGCCACTGCGAACAGCAGGCTGCGAAGCAGCTGCATGAGGCAGGGAACTTTAGAAGTCCTGGAATTCAACATGTGGACAACAGCATCATTGTCCGAGCGGAAGAGCACATGCTTACGGCACCACTGGGGGCCCCAAACATGAGCAGCAATTACCACTGGGAAGAGTTCCTTATAGGCGATAGACTGCAGCTGCTGAGAAGGCGCCCACGGACCAGTAAACCAACAATCCTTGAAAAAAGCTCCATAGCCCAAAGAGCCAACCGCATCTGAAGAGACTTCCACGTCAGCATGGGGGAACAAGCCTGGAAAAAGCCAAAAGCTAACCCCATGCCACTGTGAAAAGAACTGGTGCCACCAGCGCAGGTCCAAGTGAAACTCCTCATTGAGACGAATCGGATGGTCCCTCTTGCGGAAGCAGCACAAGAGATCAATCATGCGACGAAGGAAAGTCCTGCCAGGCCACACCACCTTAGCTGCATGATGAAGATGGCCAATAAGGGATTCCAATTCACGTCGGTTGCAACACTTACGTGGGAGCCACGAGCTGATCATGTCCTTCAAAGCTGACAATTTTTCTGCAGGAAGGCGAGCAATTTGGCTAACCGAGTCCAATTCAATTCCCAGAACAACCAACACTGTAGCAGGGCCCACGCACTTCCCAGGGTGGAGAGGCAAGCCTAGCCGGTTGCAGACAGCTAAGGCGGTAGCCAAATTGTGCGCGCACTGCGGGGAGTCCCGAGGGCCAGCAGTAATGAAATCATCCAAATAGTGTAGCAAAGCAGGGATGTGATGGGAATGCACGAGAATCCATTCCACCATGTTGGCAATTGAATTGAAGATGAAGGGGGCGGAGCGCAACCCAAAAGGTAAAGCCAAGTCGACGTAATATTGGTTGCGCCATTTCATTCCCAGCAAATAACGATCTGAAGGGTGCACCGGAACATTCCGATACGCTGATTCAACATCAAATTTAGCCATTAGGGCCCCTTGCCCGTATTGGGAAACAAGGCTGATTATCTGATCCACCGTAATGTAGTGGAGTGTAAACTCCTCTGGGTTGATCCCATCATTGAAAACGGTCCCGCCACCCTACCCCGCGACACCTCGTTGGCCAGGTACTCATCAATCACTGAGGCATGCTGGTCCGCCGACGGCTTATTCTTTTTAGCTGGTTTAAGAGGGCGTGTGTGGCAAAACCCTAATTTAAACCCGTGACGAATCCCCTCTAGTGCAAATTGGACCAGCTGCTGGTTGGGGTGAAACCACAGTTCCCAAGCAAACTGCTCAGCCTGTAATGGAGTGACCACGGAAACGGGCGGGAGGGACGCTAAAGTGGAAATACAGGGAGAATACAATAAATAGCTACCTTCGGAAACCCCCCCCCAAGTCTTGGAATAAAAACAGCAAAAAAAATAAAATAAAATAAAATAAAATAAAATAAATAAATAAAATAAATAAACTATGCCAAGGAGCCATTTTAATTAAGAAACAAGCTATGACCAGAAAAAAAGTGATACAATAAAAAAGATCTACTCCTCCGCCCTCAAGGCGAGACAAAAAAACGAAAGATAACAAATTCAAAATAGTTCAAGATCGCCTGGACTTGCTGCAGGAACGAGAAGGAGAGGCAGGGGGACGTTTGGACTCAGCACTCAGCCTGCTAGAAGTCACAGAACACTCTCCGACACGATGCTGGCCATAGCAGCTAGAACACTTGTGGGCGAAACGGCACACAGCAGACGGTGCAACACAACGGCCAGTATTCCAAGACCTGCAGATGATGGTCGATGATGCAGCTCCGCGAGGCTCGCTTGAGATGTTTACAGCGTCGCCACGGACCGCGGCTCCAGCGGCATGAAAATTGAAAAGCTGGACATTCACCACCAACCAATCGGTCAGATTGGTTGCCGCGGCATGTTCTCGAAACGCCCGATCGTACGCCAACCAGACTCGACCGGTGAACTGGCGGTAGGTCCTCAAGATCAGCATTTGATAAAGCAACAAATCCTTCGCACGATTAGGAAAATGGGCCGTGAGCACGCAACAATAAACCGAATATGCCTCCATCCAGCCGCTAATGTCCTCGATCCGCCGTTTAGGCTTCTTGGGGGTGGAAGTTAGGACCAGTCGCCCGTCGAAGTAAAGCTGAGGATCAGAGTCCGACTGCGATTGTTCGATGTTTGTGGAGAGCAGATCGCAAAATTCTACAAACTTGTTCGCGACGATCTGGGACACCAGCTTCGCGGGAACGGGCGAATAGCCTGGTGGCAACACGAACGGCTGCTGCAAGGCAGGTATGGTCGGCAGGAATGATGGTAAACTAGAAGAAAGCCTGTCAGCGATGCTCGAGGGAGGAGCAACGGAAGACACAAGCGGCGGGGAGAACGTCGACAGAAACGAGGGAACAACAAAATTTGGCCTACCTTGCGAGGAAACCACTACTGGTCCGGCAATCGAAGCAGGAACTGGCGGAAAGCCCACACCAGAAGCAGCAAAAACCGAGGCTTGAGTTTGAAGGTTTTGTAGGCCAGGTGCGAGCGTCGTGGGAACGCCCCCAATTGCCCCCGCCATGTTTGTAGTTGTGGCTATTGTAGTAGCTTGCACGGTCGTTGCCGATTGTTCCGCCGCCAAAGCCTGTTTCACTGCCGTGACAACGGAAGCCAGAAAAGCAGGGGAAGGCACGTCCTGCACGCCAGCCTGAGCTGAAGAGCTGGTAGTGACGTTCGGCGAAGTGGCTGCGGTCGAAGAGACCGCGAGCTCGTCAGAATTACCTTGATTAGAGGCGTCCAAACCGGCCACACGGCTGTTGTTTGTGGTCCTTGAAGACAGCATGGCAATAGCAAATGGAAAAAGAGCGAACACACAGCTAGCGAGAATTTGCAGCTTTCAGCAAAAAAGATCCCAGACGATCAGCAAGCAGTTATTGTGATGATCCAATACGATCAGCAAGCAAAGCGACAATGCAAATGCAACACTGGCCACGAACACAAAAACAGCCCTGCAAAAACCCCCGAGGGCCGCCCCGAAGGTCACGTACTGCAAAGGCGGAGACTGCTGACCGGCTCCACTCGAGTTTAACTTTGCTTAAATGATATTTAGCGACATTAAAAAGGTAGGCCTTGTGCCAAGCAGCACATACTAACGGAGCTTATCCCAGTTTTCGTAGCATTAACCGGCAAGGAATATTTCTACTCCCCACTGGATGGGATCATGGGATGCTAGTCCATCACAGGGTTACCCGCCAGCATTATTTTGCCAGTGCCCATTTATACACCTGGGTGGAGAGAGGCACTGTGAGAGCTAAGTGTCTTGCCCAAGAACACAACACAGTGCTCCGGCCAGGGCTCAAACACGGACTGTCCCATCCAGAGTCCAGTACACTAACCATTAGGCCACCATGCCTCCACACAATCAATTTCTTAATTGGATCATAAATTCAGAAGGAGAAAGAAGTGGATCTGCATTGTTCTATAGTTGGAGACGCTGGTGGCTTAAACTGGGTTCATTAACATGGTCACTAAAAGTCATTTGCCAGCAAACGTTAGACCAGACCATCCAAACAATGGTCCATATCTGTGTAGTTTGTAAAGAAACGGCTAAGTTTAAATTGTATGACTACATCCACGTATGTGTAATTGATAATATTATCCTTTTTGTCAATAATTTTAAAGGTGTCGCAGTGCCAGTGGAAGAGGTCAGACGTAGGGGCCATTGGGTCAAGGAATTTTGGACATGCCATAACATTGTTGAAATACAGGTTTGTAAATCTTTCTTCTCTCATTCCATGCTCAGTTAAATATTAAAATACAAGTTCAAATAATTAAAAGTAAATTCTTTGCTTGAACCTGGAGAATCCTTGATGATCTTTCACAGATTTTTGTGCATCAAAACCTTTTTACCAGGTGCCGTTCCCTTAGAAATTTATTCGTACTTGTGTGTGTCCCTCCTCCAATGATAGAATCAACGTTTGCTTAGTTATAGTCTTTAATGCAGCCAGAATAATTTAGAATAAATGGAAAATTATGCAAGCTTACATAAAAAAGTGATATTTATTGAGCAAACTTAAAAAAAAAATTCCTCTTCTTTTCTGTGTTGTGTTTGCCTTTGGTCAGGATCAGTTTTTGACTCTGCTCAAATCAGCTGCTGCTGGACAGAAAGTCACTGAAGCTCAGGTATTTTGTTGAAATCAGTGTTGCACCTTGACTGCAGTATGTAGTTTCAAGTTTATACAGCTATAAGTATTATGTACAATGCAATGTACACTAATTGTTTCTTAAAATCTGTTTCGCTCTCATTTTTGTTATAATTATTAAGAGTAACAAATAACTTTTGTTGAAAGCAACTTCTCATACAGTACAAATCAAATATAAGTTGACATATGCTCAGCTTGGAACTTTTAATTCCTCATCTTTTTCACAAATTAAGTTTAAAGTTTCAAGTAACAAGGTTTGAGTTTCGAGACAATAAAATGTTTAACAGCTTTTTAGAGCAAACAAGGGAGGGCAACTTGCAACCCAGACCATCAGTGTGGCTTGTTTCTGTTTATTAGCATGCATGATGATTATGATGATGATGCATATTTGCATGATGGTGTTATTTGACTACAACCACCACAATTAGTTTGTCTTTTTTATGCTAATTAGGGCTGTTGTTATTTAAAACCCACTGGGTTACAAAATTAAATTAATAAAGGAGAAGCAAGATGAATTATGGTAGTTGTAGTCTGATGACGACATTGTGCAAATGTGCTATTCTGGACCCAGTCTATGAGGTTTGAGTTTGCTGTTCGGTTTCTCAGTTGCAAGTCAGACTGTCACATGTTGCCTTTGCTAAATAAACAAAGTTGCATTTATCAGGAGTCCATGAAGGTAACCATTTTAAGGCATGATGCCTCCAAGTTTAGGATGATGTTCATAATTAACTCACTAATAGAATTTAATGATGTTTCAGTGCATGTTTAGATTGCAGCCAGAGAGCAGAATGTATAGAAGAGGACGCAAACAGTACAACTTGAATTTTGTAAAAACTGAAGGAGAAAGGTAAACAGGCATAAAAATGAAAAAAATCACTTCCATTCGGAACCATATATTTGGAGTAATTTTATCATTCTTATTGTCGTCATCATCATCATTGTCCTCATCATTTTTGTTTTGTTTGAAGGTCATCATCTGTTTCTTCACGTCCTTACCAGAGTGCTTACGAGGGAATCTTTGTCAGTAGTTCTCATGTCAAAGAATACTTGTCTTGGTTTGCCAGTTTAGAACAAGTTCAACAACTAAGTGAAGTCACCCCAGCAACTGCCACAAGTGAGCAAATAACATGTTTGTACAGTGCATACTGCGTTAATTTATATAATTTGGTTTTATCAAACGGGGTTGATAATGTCAATTGGCCACCGTAAAGAGATTCAAGTGCTGACGTTTCGAGCGTTAGCCCTTCGTCGGAGCGAATCAAGGAATTGTGCGTCGTGTGTCTTTATATACAGAAAGATGGAGCTTCGCTATTGGCTGGTGCCTGGTAACGTGAAAACTTGGGAATAAATTAGTTGAATGAAAAGCGTTCGTTGATACCGTGAGGATTAAGAGTGCCGATTTGAAAAATAAATTTTTGTTCTAGAGTTTTACGGCTTTCCGTGTTTCCTTGGTGAAGGGAAAGGCCGCAGACTGCCATATGTTGCTTAGAATGATTTGGGAGATTGAAGTGTCTCGCGACCGGTTTCGATGCATTTTTGTCGTCTTTCTCTACGTCACGAAGGTGTTCTCGGAATCGGTCGCCAAGTCGTCTCCCTGTTTCGCCGATGTATAACTTTTTGCAAAGAGTGCAAGTTATACAGTAGATAGCATTGGCTGAGGTACAGGTGAAATGATCAGTGATTTTGATAGATCGCTTGGGTCCCGATATTTTGTCAACGTTGTGAATGAAAGGGCATGTTTTGCATCGTGCGCGAGCGCATTTAAAAGTTCCGGGTTGATCACTAGTTTGGAATGCACTTCTGACTAAAAAGTTACCTATGTTTTTGTCGCGTTTAAATGAAATTAATGGAGGTTGCGAAAAGATTCTACCAGTGTCGGGATCATTTTGAAGTAATTTAAAGTTTTTGAGAATGATGGATTTAACTGCGTGGTTGTGAGGGTGAAATGTGAGGGTGAATGGAATTCTATTGTTGTTTTCTCTCTGTGACGTTTGTAGTGCTGACTGTCGATCAATTTGCTGGGCGCGATGATGGCCCGCTTGAACAACAGAAGCAGGATAGCCGCGTTTGTCGAAGAAATTGCACATTTCCTCTGATTTTAAGGAAAAATCAGAGTCGTCACTACAAAGACGGCGAAGTCTAAGGAACTGAGAATAAGGAATGGCATTCTTGACATGTGATGGATGTGAAGATGAATACAACAAATAGCTATGAGAATCTGTGGGTTTGTAGTGCACACTGGTGCATAAACTGTTGCCTTCGATAGAAACTTTGATATCCAGGAATGCTAAGGAAGTATCGGAAATTTCCCAGGTATATTTAAGGGCAGGATGAAACGAATTAACAGCGGTTATAAATTGATTAAGATCTTCTCTGGTAGAAGAGGTAGCGCCGATACAGTCGTCAATGTAGCGACAATAGAGTTCAGGTTTTGGGCCGTTGTATTGATTGAAAAATTGGTCTTCAATGTAGCCTACGAAAAGATTGGCGTAGCTGGGTCCCATTTTGGTACCCATGGCCACGCCATTGATTTGTTTGTAATAATTGTTCGCGAATGAAAAACAGTTGAGTGTTAACACTAACTCAGCCAGGCGGAGTAGTGTTTCCGAGCTTGGTTCCTTAACAGTGCGTAAATCAAAAAAATGTTTGAGGGCTAGAAGACCTTCGCCATTTGGGATGACGGTGTAAAGAGATGTAATATCCATAGTGAAAATAAGTTTGTCTTCGCCCAGGAAATGGAAATCGCGAAAAATTTGAAGTGCGCGTTGACTGTCTTTAGTGTATGACGGTAAAGATCTGACAATAGGTGCCATAATTTTGTCTAAATAGCTGGAAATGAGTTCGGTAGGGCAACTACAGGCAGAGACGATAGGTCGACCTGGGTTGTTAGGTTTGTGAATTTTAAGTAAAAAGTAAATACACGAGGTTCTGGGAGTGGTAATGATGAGATTGGTAGCAGTAGCCGGCAATTCTTGTTTGACTATAAGGTCGTTAATAGTGCTCTTGACAATTTGTTGGTTAGTGGAGGTGAGATCTTTGTCGACTTTAGCATAAAAAGAGGTGTCAGAAAGTTGCCGAAAAGCTTCTTTTTGGTAGAGGTCGGCCCGCCAAACAACTAAAGCGCCGCCTTTGTCGGCCGCTTTGATAATTATGTCTTTGCGCTTACTAAGGTTTTTTAGCACCGTCCTCTCTTCCGAAGAAAGGTTGGAAAATTTGGTGTTACGATTGAAATTAAGTTTGTTGATGTCGTGACGGCATTTTTTAATGAAAAAATCTAAAGAAGCAAACTGGCCCTCTGGGGGAGTCCACTTAGATTTTCGAGTCTGAAGCGTCTCGAAAGTATCTTTGTCAGAGGTGTTAGAATCATCCTCTTTGTCATGGAAAAAGGCTTTCAGTTGAACGTGGCGAAGGAATTTTTCAACATCTTGCTTAACTGAGAATTCGTCCGGTTTTTTGGATATAGGAACAAAATTCAAGCCCTTACTGAGGACGGATTTCTCTGAGTCGGAGAGCGGAAGATTTTCTGGAATGGTAACCACGGTGTTAAGGTTTTCAAGTGATGAGTCAGAAGTAATTTGAGGAGCTATTAATTGTTGAAGTTTTTGGGCCTTAATTTGGTGTAAATGGTTAAAAAGTTTAGAGTTTAACTCCTGAATTTTTTCGCGAATAGATTGTACTAAAATAGCTGGGCAGGTTTTGGACAGTTCAGAGCGATAATGTAGAATTTGTTTGTCGAGGTCATCGCGTTTTTGGCACATAGCTCTGATAGTAATCCTCATAATGTTACGTGAAAAAGAATTTTGAGCACACTGAATTTGGCGACGATATTGATTAGAATGGGAGAGAGAAGATGCATGAAAATTGGAGCGAAAACCCTTCGGAATAACTTTAGAATGAAGGCAACGGCGATGAAGTTGATGTGACTACAAAACCTGGTT